>JAPCYP010000276.1:0-122498 GCA_035048595.1 Echinosophora koreensis
CTTAGTTAGAAAGCAGATGATAAATAATCTAAACAACTAAAGAGATTAAGGGAAGAGAGATTAACACGGAGATTTATCCTGGTTCACTCTTCAACACAAAGAGCTACGTCCAGTCCTTGGCAGCACCAAGATTTATCCACTATAACTGATCAGGTTACAGACTCCAAGTATTGTTTGCACACCTAGCCTCTTCAGGCTCCAACACAAGTATTCTTTGCACACCTAGCCTCTTCAGGCTCACTCAGATTTGTTTGAGAGTTTTGTTTGTAATAAATACACTTACAGACCTTTCACTAACACTCAGAGAGTGGTTTAAATATAAGGCTTTAGGAAAGTCTGCGTAATAACTTCAAATGATTGAAGAATACAGAATGAATAAATGAACAGAGTAATGGCTCTTTAATGCTTTGTAAAAACTCTGATGATGTTCATCTTCAATGACTTCTGTATTTATAGCCTTCAAACATTTAATATCCGTTAGAGACATTCCTTGCAACTATGGCTTCAGGCAGAGCTTCATTAAATGCAATATAGTCGTTCTGGGCAGCCATTAATGCAATGAAGACGTTGGCTGTACTCTAACGTGAGGGATAATAGCTTTATGTATCGTGTAGACGCCAACTCAGAGTTGTGCAGAGTGCTTTTGTACTTTTGCAGAGTACATTTCCCTTTTTGTGTAATGACTGAAAGTACTAGGGAATAAAGCATGTTGGAAATGTTCTTTAACTGGAAGTTTATCTCTGACTTCCTTGTTTGCTTGAGAGAGAGCACTTCTGAGTTTCTTGATAAGCGTGAGAAAGTTCTCAGAGTATTCTTCATGAGGGGACAGCTTGCAAAAGCTTCCTGTACTTCGAGTTCCTTTAACGAAGAACCTTAGACAAGTTGAAGGGTAGACAGGTTGTAAAATTAGTTTGCACATAATCAACAATCCTAGTCAGCAGACAGGTTGACTTCTTGGTTACTACAGACAGGTGAGACTTAGGTAGACAGACAGGTGAGTCTTGTAATCTTCTGATCTGTACACTAAGTAGACAGGTTAGCAACCACAAAATAGGTTAATTAAAATCATTACCCAATGTTTAGTTTTCATCAAAACTTAGGAAAATGCACGCAGACATTTTAGAGACTTAACAGATTGAAGATAATATCACAATGAGTTTTGGAGCCTTTGATCGGTCCACGTGGGAAGCCATATTTTTGTAGGATGTTATTTTCTTTGGCAATGGAGAAATAAGTCCCTTTTTTATGAGAATTTCCATCGTCCAATTAACCCGATCTTGCAAGTCTTAAAAGACGCAGGTCAGAAGCAGCTTGCATTGAATCATCTTAAGTGTGGTACTCGATTCATCTACTGGAAGTTTCCGAAAGATGGCTAGGTTAAATTAAACACAGATGGTCCTCTAAAGGAAACCTGAGTGCAACTTGGTTGTGGGGATATTATTCGAGATGACAATGGTCATTGGATATCGGGTTTTGGTTTTAATATTGGTTGCTATTCGACCTTTGGGTGTAACGTTTTATTTAATTTGGTTTTCTGTTACACTTTCATTAGGTATAAAATTCACATTAAAGTGGTCCATACGTTACAAATATTTTGGTGATGAATGGCCTTGAATCACCATTATTGACAATGGTAACAGTTAAAACATTCTTGATGGTAGAATGTCTATAAATCAGTTTTTGGTCCCTAAGCTTGCTCTGCGAATTCTATACGAATATACACCATCTGTGAGTGAGAGTTAAGGTTTGGAAGAGCCAAAAAAGAGAAGACTCACGCACAGCAGATTACGTGACAATGGCGGGAGGTACGTCACGGTTCCATTTATTCCACATTTGGTCTATTGATCTTGTGTGTTTCGTTTTTGATAGCAGGAACATGTTTAGATCAATATAAATATCTTACATTTGGTATCAGAGCCTTGGAATGCCTCTGCCTTGTCTGGTTTTGATTTTTCCGGGTTTCGGTATTTTTTGAGATTTGTTTTCATTATGAGTTTTAGAGCTTTTTGTTGCAAAATATGATTAGAAATCATTAGTTTGGTTGATTTCTATGTTATCTGTGATTAAAAATGTGCAAAATGATGCCCAGAACTCATAGAACAAATCGGGTCACGAACTGGGTCGAAAACGGTTCAAAACAACCCGCTAGAGGTTGAAGATGAACAATATGCATTAAAAAAAAAAGTTATTTAGTTTTGCAGGCACACGGAATCGAACCTGTGACCATGCAGACAGAGGGTCACAAGCTGCAGCGCCTGACCACTACACCAGAGTGCAAGTTTTGCTATTTTGGTCGATTTATGTTAATATATTGTGTTTCTGTTGTTTTCTGTTCATATATTATATGATTTTGTTATTCTATGTGCAATCTAGATTAAGTGCTCATATTATGCATGAATAAACGTTATGTGCTGAGCTTAATATTTTGTGCATAGGATTAAATTATGTGCATAATATTATGTTGGTTTAATGAACTTTTTAGTCCCTGAAAAGTAGGTGTATTTTGATTTTAGTCCCTGTACTTTTTTTCTTTTGGTTTTGGTCCCTGTAAATTCAAAACTTTTGGTTTTAGTCCCTGCCGTCAGTCACCCTCCGTTAAGTGCTGACGTGGCAAACGGAGTGCCACGTCAGCGCAGCCACGTCATCAAAAATATTAATATTTTATGCCATGTTGGCTGCCACGTATGAAAATAAAATTTGGTTTTAGTCCCTGAAAAGTGAGTAAATTGTGGTTTTAGTCCTTGTACTTTTTTTCGTTAGTTTTGGTCCCTGTAAATTTAAAACTGTTGATTTAAGTCCTCTTGTCAGTTATTAAGTCTTGATATGGCTAACAGAGCATCACATTAGCATTGTCACGACAGTTTAATTATCATTATTTTAAGTCACGTAGGATGTCACGTCATAGTATTAATTTTTTAAATATATTAACATTAATTATTATTATTTTTAACCATTATATTATTTTAATTTTTATTATTATAATATTATAACTATTTTTTCTTATAAAACATGACTGGAATTTCTTCTTCCTCTTTCTCCATCGTTCCTCCTTCATTCTGCAGTAATCTTGCTTCATCTTTTTGAAGCGTTTCTCCATACCATCTAATACATTTTTTCTACGTCCATTCAGACCCACGCTTTACTTCTTCCTTTACTAATGTTTTCCACTTTCACTCTCCACAATGAATTTTCAAAGTTACGACCATGATGCCCTCAACTCAAAAAAGTATAAAAATTGTTACGGAAGGAGGAAGCAAGATTGTTGTAGAATGAAGGAGGAAGCAAGACTGCTGCATAAAGATTGTTGTAGTGACAATGCTGACATGGTGCTCTCTTAGCCATATCAACACTTAGCAGAGTGTCACTGACGACAGGGACTAATATAAAAAGTTTTAAATTTACAGGGATCAAAACCTATGAAAAAAAAAGTACAGGGACTAAAACCAAAATTTACTCACTTTTCAGGGACTAAAACCAAAATTCATTTTCATACGTGGCAGCTGACGTGGCATATTTGCTGACGTGCCGGTACTGACGTGGCACTCCGTTAGCCACGTCAGCACTTAACGGAGGGTGACTGACGGCAGGGACTAAAACCAAAAATTTTAAATTTACAGGGACCAAAACCAAAGGAAAAAAAGTACAGGGACTAAAATCAAAACACACCTACTTTTCAGGGACGAAAAAGTTCATTAAACCTATTATGTTTTAATTATGCAATTTTGTGAGACTTTTGTTTATACACAATTATATCATTAAGTTTTGATATTATTAGAATGTGTATAATTAAGATTATTCTCATAAAACTTAATTTTATTGTCTAGCGATCCTTATAATTTTAGTTAATTATAGAATGGCCACAGCATCTTTAATTAATTAAAATTATATATTAAGTTTTATTTAGGATCACATAAGGAATTAGACATAATATTGTGATTAATTATACTTAGTATAATGAATTTTGTCCCACAGGAATTTTTATTATATTTATATAATTAATCAGGATAAAGTGTCAGATTATTTTCATAATTTGCCCACAGGAATTATTGGTACATAATTTGATAGTTTTATCATAAAGAAAAATATTAGGATTGAAAATCAAATTATTTTGTACTCACAAAGTATGAAATTAAGTAAATAATTTGATAATTCTATCATGAAGTACAAATGGATCTACTTGAATTAAAAGTTTAGCCCACAGGCAATTTTTATGTCACAAGATTCATTTTTTGCATGTTTACATTGGTGAAACATACAATTTAGTTTTATATGCCTCAATTTTTGACATGAGTCTTTGGATTTAATGCAGCTTCTCAACCTGCTAGTTTTTCTGGTATCCGATGTGATATTCCCATATTAAGGGGTGACAATTACAAGGATTGGAAGGAGAGAATTCTTCTCCATTTGGGCCTGATGGACATTAATTATGCTATTAGGAACGATGAACCACCGGGTATTATTGAAACCAGCCTTCCAGATGCCGTTGACCTTTATGAGAAATGGGAGAGATCTAACCGTCTCTCCATGATGTTCATAAAGACCAACATATCTGCTGGTATCCGTGGTTTAGTTGACCAGCATACTAAAGTAAAGGACCTTCTGAGAGCCATTGACGAACAATTCGTCACTTCTGGTTTAGGGTCTCAAGCTAGTCAGAAGGGGATTTGCAGAATACCACCCCAAGCTGGCATTAAGAAAGAAGTAAGGTGTTTCTTCTGTAAAAAGAGAGGACACATGAAGAAGCAGTGCCTTAAGTTCCAAAATTGGCTTGAGAAGAAAGGTAATTTAATCTCATTTGTCTGTTATGAATCTAATATGGCTAATGTTAATATTAACACCTGGTGGATTGATTCTGGTTCAACAATCCATATTGCAAACTCCTTGCAGGGTATGCAAAACCTAAGGAAGCCAGTGGGTAGTGAGCAAAACATCTTATCAGGAAACAAGATGGGCTCACATGTGGAGGCTATTGGAACTTGCATTTTAACTTTAAGTAGTGGCTTTATTTTAAAATTAGAAAGGACCTTTTATGTTCCAAGTTTCTCACGAAACTTGATTTCAGTTTCCAGACTCGTACCATTTGGATATTCTTTTAATTTCAAGGACACATCATTTAGTTTATTTCATAATTCTGATTGTGTCGGGAATGGTATTTTGTCTGATGGTCTTTATCGAATTAATTAGGACATATATCCATAGAAAGAATTAAAAGATTAGTGAAAGATGGAGTACTTAGTACTCTTAATTTTACTGACTTTGAAACATGTGTGGACTGCATTAAGGGAAAGCAGACCGACATACATAAGAAAGGTGCTAATAGGAGTTTGAACATATTAGAAATAATTCATACAGATATATGTTGTCCAGACATGGATGCACATGGTCAGAAATATTTTATCACCTTTATTGATGATTACTCACGGTATATGTATATTTATTTGCTTCATAATAAAAACGAAGCATTGGATGCCTTCAAAGTCTTTAAGGCTGAAGTTGAGAATCAATGTGGAAAGCAAATACAGATAGTGAGATCAGATAGAGGTGGGGAATATTATGGTAGATATACTGAGAGTGGACAAGCACCTGGTCCCTTTGCTAAGTTTCTTCAAGAACATGGGATTGTTGCCCAATACACCATGCCTGGTTCTCTGGACCAGAACGGTGTTGCAGAAAGAAGAAACCGAACATTATTGGACATGGTGCGGAGTATGCTTAGCAACTCCAATCTTCCTAAATCTTTGTGGGCTGAAGCACTAAAGACGGCTGTGTATATATTAAACCGGGTTCCAACCAAGGCTGTTCCAAAGACACCTTTTGAATTATGGAAAGGTTGGAAACCGAGTTTGCGACATATGCGCGTTTGGGGTTGTCCGTCTGAGGTGAGGATTTATAACCCACAAGAGAAGAAATTGGACCCGAGGACCATTAGTGGGTATTTCGTTGGATATGCCGAAAGGTCTAAAGGTTACAGATTTTATTGTCCATCTCACACTACTAGGATTGTGGAGTCAAGAAACGCCAAGTTTCTTGAAAATGACTTGTTCAGTGGGAGTGATCAATTCAGGGACTTAGTTTCTGTAAATAATCATATAGAGTCTCAACCTTCCACTTCAAGTGATATATTGGTTATTGTTCATAACACCCCTCAAGTTCAAATGGATGTTGAACAACCAGTCATTGAGATTCCACAAGCTGCCGATAATCCAGTTGATCAAGTTGAACATCAAATGCCTGAAATTGATGAACAACCAGCTGAACAACATGATCCACAAGAGAATGTTGATCCAGCATTAAGGAGATCTACTAGGGAAAGAAAATCGGCTATTCCTAGTGATTATGTAGTATATTTACAAGAATCTGACTATAATGTTGGAGCTGAGAATGATCCTGGGACTTTTGCACAAGCCATGAGTTGCAAAGAGTCAAGTTTGTGGTACGATGCCATGAAAGATGAGATAAATTCCATGAAAAGCAATGGTGTCTGGGACCTTGTAGAGTTACCTAATGGAGGAAAGGCCATTGGCTGTAAATGGGTCTTTAAGACCAAGAAGGATTCATTAGGTAACATTGAGAGATACAAAGCGAGACTCGTTGCTAAGGGATTTACTCAAAAGGAAGGAATTGATTACACAGAGACTTTTTCTCCAGTATCTAAGAAAGATTCTCTTCGTGTCATCTTGGCATTAGTTGCTCATTTTGACCTTGAGTTGCAACAAATGGATGTGAAAACGGCCTTTCTTAATGGTGATCTAGAGGAGGAGGTTTATATGAAACAGCCTGAAGGTTTCTCCTCTAGTGATGGTGAGCACTTGGTTTGCAAGCTTAAAAAATCCATATACGGTTTAAAGCAAGCCTCCCGTCAGTGGTATCTTAAGTTCCATGGGATAATTTCTTCGTTTGGATTTGTTGAAAATCCTATGGACCAATGTATATACCAGAAGGTCAGTGGGAGTAAAATTTGTTTCCTTGTTTTATATGTGGATGATATTTTACTTGCAACCAATGATAAAGGTTTGTTGCATGAGGTGAAACAATTTCTCTCTAAAAATTTTGATATGAAGGATATGGGTGAGGCATCTTATGTCATTGGCATTAAGATCCATAGGGATAGACCTCGAGGTATTTTAGGTCTATCACAAGAAACCTATATCAACAAGGTTTTAGAGAAATTTCGGATGAAGGATTGTTCACCAAGTGTTGCTCCCATTGTGAAGGGTGATAAGTTCCATTTGAACCAATGCCCAAAGAATGATTTTGAGCGGGAACAAATGAAAAACATTCCTTATGCTTCTGTTGTTGGAAGCCTTATGTATGCTCAGGTATGCACAAGGCCCGACATTGCATTTGCTGTTGGGATGTTAGGAAGATATTAGAGTAATCCAGGTATTGACCACTGGAAAGCTGCTAAGAAGGTGATGAGGTACCTTAAAGGAACCAAAGATTACATGCTCATGTATAGACAGACGGACAAACTAGATGTGATTGGTTACTCCGATTCAGACTTTGCTGGCTATGTTGATTCTCGCAAATCAACATCAGGATACATTTTCCTAATGGCCGGTGGAGCTATTTCTTGGAGAAGTGTTAAGCAGACATTGGTTGCTACATCTACTATGGAAGCCGAGTTTGTCTCTTGTTTTGAGGCAACTTCACATGGTGTATGGCTTAAGAGCTTCATTTCTGGTCTTAGAGTTATGGATTCTATTTCTAGACCATTGAGAATTTTCTACCATAATTCAGCTGCTGTCTTTATGGCTAAGAATAACAAAAGTGGAAGTCGAAGTAAACACATCGACATTAAGTACTTAGCCATTAGAGAACGTGTAAAAGATAAGAAAGTGGTCATTGAGCACATTAGCACTGAGTTGATGATCGCTGATCCTTTGACTAAGGGCATGCCACCAATAAAATTTAAGGATCATACAGAGAAAATGGGACTTGGTTCCGCTTTATGATTGCATACATTCAGTTTTGAATGAAACTCTTATACATTGATGTTTTCTCATATTTATGTGCACTTAATTTATTTGAGAAAATATATTTATTTTGGACCAAGAATAAACATAGGGTTTATTCATTAAGTTTTTGTTACCACATTAAGTATACACTTGAGAAATAAAATACGTTGTAATACATGGATGATAATACTCGCTCTTAGAGGAACTATCGCTATGATTCACGTGTTTGTTTCTTAAGAAAGTTGTTTGATGACTCGCTTAAGTTAATGAGTCAAACGTATTGGACCAAGTGGGAGAATGTAACGTTTTATTTAATTTGGTTTTCTGTTACACTTTCATTAGGTATAAAATTCACATTAAAGTGGTCCATACGTTACAAATATTTTGGTGATGAATGGCCTTGAATCACCATTATTGACAATGGTAACAGTTAAAACATTCTTGATGGTAGAATCTCTATAAATCAGTTTTTAGTCCCTAAGCCTACTCTGCGAATTCTATACGAATATACACCATCTATAAGTGAGAGTTAAGGTTTGGAAGAGCCAAAAACAGAGAAGACTCACGCACAGCAGATTACGTGACAATGGCGGGAGGTACGTCACGGTTCCATTTATTCCGCATTTGGTCTATTGATCTTGTGTGTTTCGTTTTTGATAGCAGGAACATGTTTAGATCAATATAAATATCTTACATTGGGATCTTCTCAATCGGTTGGAATTAGCTTGGAATGAAGGATTTAGAAAAGTCATGTCTGAATCTGATTCAGCCGCTATCATTTATGCTCTAAAGTCGGGGTCTACTAGAGTAAGCTGAATTTTTTTTATTTTTTTTATTTTGCTAGGATCAGTGAGTTTCTGGGCAGAGATTGGGAGACTTATTTATCTCATACGTATTGTAACGGCAATGCTTGTGCAAATTGGTTGGCCAATTGGAGCTTGTCCAAGTAGCTCAATTTCCATTTACTTGATTCTCCTTCAAGGGAGCTAGCTAGGCTTGTTTTTAATGATTTTTATGGGGTTTCCATACCCCCGTGATGTCTCTTTTGCTTAGCTGACTTTTGTTTTTTTAGGTGTGTTTTTGCCCCTTTGGTCACAAAAAAAAAAAAAAAACCAAAAAAAGCACAAATTCTGCTATATCTAAAAAACAAAATAAGTTAGTACACCATCGGAAGTGTTTATCGGCAAAACTCCATTTATCATATCACCAACTTCCACTAATCTAGTATGAGAGTAATAATCGGTGGATTCTAGGTGGATTCTAGCATGAAGTACCACTTTTAGTGGTATACCGGTATACCTCCAAGTTTTTTATTATGGACGATTTTAAACCGTTAGATATAATAATTAAATAAATGGACAGTCCAGATTTATTGAAGCAAAAAAAAAATTAAAAACAATTTTTTTTGAAAAATACCAAGTTACCCTTGACCCCTCCCCTCCCACCGTACAAACCCTCCTCCAACCAGCAGCGTCGTCCCGTGCCCCCACCTCACCATCACCACCACGCTCCTCTGGAACCACAACCTCCAATTGCCGTCGCGTGCTCCGCTTCGCGAGCTACCACCGTCGCCGTCGCGCCCGCGCCTCCGCTCGTCTTCCCTCTTCGCGTCTTCCCTCTGCTCGTCTTCCCTCTTCGCGTCGGAGCTTGACGGGTGCGGCGGATCTGGACAGCGGCGGGTCTGCCATGGATGGGGTGGTGCGGATCTGGACGGAGGTTCGTGGGGGACGCTACGACAGTGACGGTGCTTCTGCCATGGATGGGGTGGCTCGTCTTCCCTCTTCGCGTCTTCCCTCTGCTCGTCTTCCCTCTTCGCGTCGGAGCTTGACGGGTGCGGCGGATCTGGACAGCGGCGGGTCTGCCATGGATGGGGTGGTGCGGATCTGATGGGGTGGTGCGGATCTGGACGGAGTGGGGCGTGGTGGCGGCGGCGGCGGCGGCGGCGGAGAAGAGAGGGTGGAGAAGGTTCTGGAAGGGAACAATGGGGAGGGGAAGGGAACAAGGAAGGGGGCAAAATGGTCTTTTGATAGGTAATATTAGTGGTATACGGGTATACCACTAAAAGTGGTACTTCATGCTAGAATCCACCTTGATGTAGATAACATGCCTTAGAGGAAAGAGAAAAGGACAAAGAAACTAAGCCAAATCCAAAAGTCTATATTCACCTCATTGCTTGTTCTTTGCCTCAGCATATAACGAGGAATTATTTAAATTTTTGAGCTTCTTAGTATAGAAAAAGAAACCAAATTAAATTAAGAAACAATTATAGTCATAGGTCTTAATTCTTAATTAATACTTTATTATATAAATATTACTCCCTCTGGTCCTATATATAAGAGGCAAAACCCTAAAATATACAGACCAAAAAAATGCATTGAAATAAGCTATTTGTAATTAATGTTCATATAAATTTACAAATTTAACCCTTCAATAATTAATGAACAAACCTACTTGTATTGAAAGTTGCACTGTCTCGTAAATATAAACCCTATTATAAATAAGGGTAAAATTGAAAATGAGCATTTAATATTTGTCAAAATACATACATGTCTCTTATATTTTGGACCAAAAAAAAGTAATCATTTGCCTCTTATAATAAGGACCGGAGGGAGTATAAGTGAAATAAAATAAATTTTAAAAAAGAAGAGAGAGCGAGAGAGATATTGCGTACAAAAAAGTTATAAGATTTTATATATTGAAGTATCAAATTTCGTTGCACACTGTAGAATAGAAGTATCAAATTTTGTATTTTGTTACTGAAAAAACACAAATAAAGGATAGACACAGGGCATTTCATTTAAACTCAATATGGTTATTTCTGCAAGGATATAAATTCAGTTCTCAATTAACAATAATGCAGTGTAAACTAACATTTTGAAAAGGAAAGATGAACGTTAGATAACCATAAGAAAGTTCTTTTAGGCTTTGTTTGTGAGTTTTGTTTTGGAGGGGAAGTAAGGGAAAGGGAGGGTTGTCCCGCATAGGTGGCTCAAGTGGTAGCCAAGAGACATCAGGAGTTTCAAGGTTTGGGGTTCGATCCCCTCCCCCCCACCCCCTCTAACAACTAACCCACTAACTTCTAATCATTTGGACTATCCAAAAAAAAAAAAAAAAGGAAAATGAGGGTTTGTGAGAATCTCTCCGTTGTTTGTGAGTTTAAAAATTTGGAGGGGAAGGTTTTGAGGATTTTAGGAAAAACCGCTCAAACACCTCCTCACCCCAATTTTTTGGTTTACCCCAATTTGGGGTTTTTTTGGGGGGTAAATAATTAAATTACTAATTTACCCTCCCAGTCTTTACTAATTTGCATTAATATTTTTTTGAAAGTTGCATTAATATTATTTAAATAATATTACTTAAGTTAATTTTTTAAATAAGGGTAAGATTGTAAAAACATGTCATAAACCCTCCATTTTCTTTCACTCATACAATATACACTCACAAACAAGGTGAGGGATAATACTCCCCTTCCCCTCCCCTTCCTCTCCTTTCCTTTCCCTTTGACCTCCTCTCTTTCCTTCCCCTCCAAACTCACAAACAAAGCCTTAAAGAAGCTCATCTAATTGTTATGAGAAGCTAAAATTATAGTGGTAAATTGGTAATTTTTGTGAATATATGCCTTGACAGGTACTTTAGTTTTGATGAATGACAAAAGGGAAAGGTCCAGAAGGACTAAAGTGCAAAAACCGGAAAGTTATAAAGCAAGCAAGCACGAGGGGCAAAATGGGCATTTCAATATTTGTATTGATTGTTTTAGAAAAGTGTGTAAATGGTAAGTAGAGTTCTTAATTTAATATTGGTCCCACACACACACTTTTAACATGTGCCAAATACTTTTAAACATGAGTTAAAATCAGACAATTAATCATACTTAATGAGCAATCAATTTCTTAATTGTCAAGTTTTTCAAATTCAAATTTATACGTGCCATAATCGATTATGGTAATCCAATAATCGATTATGAGTCGAGGTTAAATGGCTTTAATTGGTGTTAATGAGTAATTATGACATTAAAGCAGTTGAGTTTAAAATTTGAAATAGAATAATCGATTATGGTTTTTGTATAATCGATTATGTCCTTTCTGGCTTTCAACGTGCTTCAAACAAAAACACTGTAATCGATTATGGCTTTTTATATGAAAGTCAGTGGACTCGTAATCGATTAGTGTAATCGATTATGACTATTCTGTCAAAGTGAGCGCTTCCTGAAATTGGTTTAAATAATCGATTATGAGAATGTAATAATCGATTATGTTGCGACAAAAATGAATTTTAAGAGGCTTGACCTAATTTCTTTTGAACCTTCACCTTTCTAATATAAAAGCAAAGTTAGGCAGCCATCAGAAAAGAGAACATTGCAATATTCTCTGTGCTAAAACTCTGAAAACCATTTTCTCTATTATCTTCTCTTGCACTATCACTTTGACCATACTATATTGAGAGTTCTACACACCATATAGGTGTTACTGTAATTGGGCTTCAATTTGTTTTTATCAGCACTATTAAGAGTGCATATTTGTTGGTAAGAGTCGTGTGACTCAAACCCTTCTTTTCTACACCATTATTACAAGAGAGGTGATATCTATTGTGGTGTTGTCTTGGATGTGATTTCTAAGTGCTTATAAGGGAGGTGATATTCCTTGTGGTTTACAAGAGAGGTGATATCTCTTGTGGTGTTTCTTGGATGTGATTTCCAAGTGTTTACAAGGGAGGTGATATTCCTTGTGGTTGACAAGAGAGGTGATATCTCTTGGGTTATTATCTTGAGGCTCTTTCACTGGGGGAGGTGATATCCCTGGTCTGTGAGGAGTGCTCTGTTTTGTAAAGGTTCTATCGATCATGTTAAAACTAGAGTTGATTGAAAATCCTTGGTCGTATTGCCTTGGGGACTGGATGTAGGCCACGTGGGTAGTCTGTGGCCGAACCAGGATATATTGTTGTGTTCATCCTCATTCCCTATCCTCTTTACATTTCCATATTTTATTTATTACGCTTTAATTTCAAACATTTTATTTTTTATGGTTGCCACGGCCAACAATTTATAAGAGTGAAAAGCTGTAATGTGCAAAGGACAACACCGTTTTTGTAGTGAAGCAGAAAACCAAGATGAAATCATGAGATCAGAGTTAAGCAAAGCTAATCCTCACATTAATAGTGAGATTGATCCACACTTTGGAAAATTTGTAGGATTAAGTACCTCAAATAGATTCTTATGTTTTGTATTTATCTTTAAAATAATAATTAGCATTTATATGTATTGTTTGGTCTCGAGTGGAAACACCCTAATATGGTTATAGCAAACAACAAAAAAAGCAATAAGCTATTTTTTGTTTAGTTTGTAACTTATTGACCTTTCTCTCATTTTTACACCTATAATTTTAACGAAATATTCACTTTACCATGTAACTTATAGCTTATAGCTTTAATTAGAATTTAAAAGTAAATTATATAAAAATATATAAATATGTCTTTTTAAGTTTCTTTATATATTTATAAGCTAATTTAACAACTAATTTTACCGGATACTTCAAATTCAATCAATTAGTTTATCAGCTATCAGTTATAAAAAAGCTTTTGGCCTAAAATTAGTTTATCAAGTATACCATGTTTGTTTTTTTATTTTAAATTTTTTTTACTAAGTTTACTAAAAAAGGAAAAAAAAATGCTTAATCAACTTTTTAGTTCGTACAAATATAGGCATAATAGGTAAATTAATCTTATATTTTTTTTTCACCTTTCACATCAGTCCTATAAGTTTTAATTTTTTCAAATTGGTCTTACATGTTACGTTCCGTTTCCACGTTAGTCCTTTCCGTTTCCACGTTAGTCCTTTTCGTCAATTTCGACTTTATGGAGTCAGATCAAAAGCCACCTGTCAGACTAACGTGATAGCCACGTCAGGTCAAAACTGATGGCGTTAGGTCGAATTTGACGGAAATGACTAATGTGGAAATGGAAAGTAACATGTATAACCAATTTAAAAAAAATAAAAACTTATATGACCGATGTGAAAAGTAAAAAAAAAAAAGTATAGGACCAATCTACCTATTTTACCTTCAAATATATGCATTTTTTTGTTTTGGTCTCTATCTATTTTTTTTTCTTCATTAGGTTTTGGTGTTTTTAACTTTTAAAATTTTGGAATTAGTCTCTATGTTAAGAAGATGCATCGTTAAATGCTGACGTGACTAACCGATTACCATGTGACATTAAATATAATTTTTTAATGTCACGTGACATTTAATATATATATATACTTATTGGTTTTGGTCCCTATACGGTTTTCTCCTTAGATTTTGGTCCCTACATGTTGGAATTGGTCCTTGCCGTTAGTTCCTATCTGTTAAGTGCTAATGTGGCTAATGGCATGCCACATCAACACTATCATGTGAAATAAATTAATAATTTTGTCACGTTGGATTAAAAAAAATAATTTTTATATTTTTATAATTTATAATTATCTATACATGCTAATTAAGCTCTTCTCTAAGTTGAGTTGATTTATATTCCAAATGTATTATTAGCTGCAGAATTGTATTGAAACTCAGTAATAAAGAGATTTGACAAGTAATAAACAATGAACTTTTGTGATAAAAACCCCTCTAATGGTTAAAACTCAGGCATGTGTCGCATGGAGGCACTCCGTGAAGCATCGTGTCATGCGATATAAAAAATAATATTAATATGATAATAAAATTAAAATATTTTAATAATCATGTATAATAAATAATATTAGCAAGGACCAATTATAACATTTTTAATTTGTAGAGACCAAAACCTAATGAGAAAAAGTATTGGAACCAAAATCGAAATTCTTTTAATATATTTTTTAATTGTCATGTGACAATAAAAAAAAATATTTAATGCCACATTGTAGGACCTGATATTTCGTTAACCACGTCAGTACTTAACATTGTATTTTGATGACAGTGACTAGTTTCATAATTTTAAAAATAAAAAACCGAATTGTGGTATCCGCATAAGTCCGCACTTAAACGGACCGGACCTAAAAGTCCACATGTTAAATGGACTCTTGAAAATCGAATCCGCGTCCAGTCCGCATAGTCCGCGGACTAAACGGGCTGTCCGCAGACTCTGCGCTCTATTTTTTTTTTTGTACATATTAATCATGAAAAACAAATAATGCCAGCACTCTGCAGGGTATCTATTTCAGGTTTATTAGAAGATTTCTCAGTAGAGCTGCATTTGAATTTCAGTGGATTTTTTGTTGAATTGTCAACTGGAGCAATTCTTGTTGCGCTTTTTGATATCGACTTTTTGGACAGGGCTTTAGGCTGGGAATGACTAGAGAGATCCACAAAACTAGATTTTCCAGATGATTTTTCCATGTCTGTAGATTCAAGTTGTGCTTCAAGATCTTCACCATATTTTGGACAGATCTTGTTTGTCCTCATGTGCCCAAGCTGGTTTATCAACAAAATAATTACAACAATACCCATATATAAAAGCATGAAGTGCAAAACTTTTACATAACTAAAATAAAATTACCCTTCTACTCTACATTAATCGATATATTACTTTATTAATTATTAAGTTAGAAAGTATTGGATTCTTTTAGGGGATGTATTGGATTGGGATTTTAAAAGATTGTTTTGGCTTAAAAAAGTCTTGTGGATTTTAAAAGACAACGTAGGAATGTTATGTCATATAAGATTTTAAAAGACTTTTTTTTAAAGATAGTTATAATCGAGATTCTCATATGTGGATTTTAAAGGATTGATATCATAAGACTTTATAAGATTTGAATGAACTATATGGATTTATAAGATTTGAAAGGAAAACATGAATTTTTAGCAAATATTCAAAGTTACAAGAGCCAATGAAAAAGGTAACAAAGAAATGAATAATATAATAAAAAAAGTAAAACCCAATGCAGTTTTTCTAATCTTTTAATTAATAGTCAAATTGATCTAACTTCATGTCCTCCTAAGTTGCATTTCTCCACATATCTAAATCTATGCTAGCCCTCCAAGCATTAACATCTTCTCATTTCCGCTCTTGGGTTTGAACAATAGGTTCAAAATTATTATCTACATTTTTTGTTGACTAAAATTATTATCTACATTAGCTGGTGATATTGAAGATGAAGATTTGTCTATTGGTTCAATTGTAAATTTATCATAAAGACATTCTTTACAAAGGAACTTACGTAGTGTTACACATGCTAACACAAGCTTTGCTTGTGTCATATATAGAAACGGAGGCGCTGACTTAAAAATTGTGAACCGCGTTTTAAAAATCTCAAATATCTTATCGATCACATTGCTCAAGGACGCATGACGAAGATTGAACAATTCATTTCCATTTTGAGGGTCATTACCATTACCATTACCTGCAAAATCTTATAGCTTCTGATTTTAACATTAAAAATGATTTATTTAAAAAATGATTTTAATGAAAAGCTTAAACAAACACAATCAAACTCATTACAAATGATTTTTTCAATTAAAAAAATGTATTTTTTTTAATCAAATAATCTGTAACAAACACACTCTAAAAGTTGTTTGGTAACTTATGTTGGGTTGAACGACAACCGTGGGGGGAGATGAGAGAGCGAGGGGGGAAGGGAGAGAGATGGCGGGGGGAGGAGAGAGATGGAGAAGGGAGAGAGATGGAAGGAGGGAAGGAAGGAGGAGAGAGAGGGAGAAAGGATAGAAATGGAGGGAGGAGAGAGTGGAGAGAGGACAGAAATGAAGGGAGGAGAGAGAAGTTGAGGCATAAAGTTAAGAGAAATAAGAATGGAAAATCCTGAAAAATCTCATGTATTAAGGTGAGACTTTTTGTTACTAAAAAGTCACACAAAGTCCCACAAAATCCGTCTTAGAAAACAATCCATCGAAATCAGTAAGTTTTTTGATACCACATGACTTTTTATTACTAGTAACAAGTCATGATTGAATACCATTAAATTTGGATTCTCTCATTTAAAAAATCTGATAATCTTGATTGAATACCACTAGACTTATTTAAATTACTTAAAAGTCTTGATTGAATACCACAAGACTTTTTTATCATTAAAAAGTCCATTAAAATCTTTTGAAATCCCAATCCAATACACCCCCACAATTAGTCTTCAAAATACACTTGCAAAGTTACAGTTTAAAATAATATCTACTGAAGTGATTTCAGAAAAATGTTATCAAAAGCATTAAACCTCATGCAACACTTGTCAAAAACGTGTTTCTGGAACAACTAAAAGGCTACCAGGTAGTAAATAACTCAAGATGGTGATTCATTTGAGTTGGGCTGAACCGAAATTTTGTGGCCCAATACAGTTAAAAAAAAAATTGTTACAAATGCACAAGTTCGCGGACGAGTCCGCAAATCCTCGGACCAAGTCCGTTTAGACCGCGGGCTAAACGGATAGGACCCAAAAAGTCCGCATTTAAATGGACTTGCATTTTAGGGTGTCCAAGTCCGCGCGGACTGCGGGTTAAATGGACAGTCCGCGGACTCAGGTCCATTTACCCAGCTCTACATACAACACAATACTGGACGTTTTTTTCTCTTCTTGCTTTGAAAACACAGTACTTGTGAAAGCTCCTCTATGAATAGGTAATCGTGATGGGCTGGACGAGGTAATAATAATCATCACAATATTATTATGAATTTGTATTAAGCTTGTATGATATTGTCAAAGGTACAGTCCAGTCCAGTGTATTATAGTAGTAATTCAAATGGGGATCCACAACAAGAAAATAATAAAGGAAAGGGCAAAGAAAACTATGAATTCTGGACGTTGGAAGATAGCAATGAGTTGTTGACAAGAAAATGTTAATGCTTGGAGGGCTAACATATGATATGTGAAGAAATGCTATTTAGGAGGACATGAACTTACGTCGAATTGGTTATTAATTAAAATATTAGAAATTTTTTTATTGGATTTTACTTTTTTTTTTATATTATATTATCCATTTCTTTCTTACTATTTTCATTGACTCATATAACTTTGAATGTTTGCTAAAAATTCATGTGTTTCTTTCAAATCCTATAAATCCATATAATCCATTCAAATCTTATAAAGTCTTATGATATAAATCCTTTAAAATCCACACATGAGAATCTTGATTATAACAATCTTTAAAAAAAAGTTTTTTAAAATCTTATAAGTCATTACATTCCTACACAATCTTTTAAAATCCACAATACTTTTTTAGGCCAAAATAATCTTTTAGAATCCCAATCCAATATACCCCAAAACTTAACCAAAAAAGGGACCAAAACAAAAAAATTGTTAAAAAACATGTGACAAAATGGATGTCCATTCAAACTTTATAACCTCCACATTATTCCTTCATATTGTAACCTCCAAATTATTCCTTTTAATTGTGTAAATGACATTTATGTATTAGATTATAGGTTACAAGTTTTAGGTCCTATAAATAGGACTTATGTGCATTGTAATACTTGCCCATTTGAATAGTATGAAAGGATTATATTCTTCTCTCTTGTCTCTCTAATTTCTTTCTCTTTTATCTCTATTGTTATGCTATTATTTTAGCTCTTTTTATAACACGTTATCAGCACGAAGCTCTGATCAACTAAGACCTGAAAGCTTAGAGCATTGTGTAGTTCCAAAGGAGGACATTTAGGTATAACATTTTTCATGATTATATGTTGTCATTTTTCATATTCATGTTGTTTAATTTCTTAATCATTTTGATGTTACCTAACTTGTTTTATACTTTTATGATAGTACTAAATATGTCGAATCTTGCAAAACTTGAGTTTGTGCCCTTGACATTACGGGGAAGAATTATTTATCTTGGGTGCTAGATGCTGAATTTCATTTAGATGCAAATGGTCTTGGAGACACTGTCAAAGAAGGAAATAAAGCATCTAACCAAAATAAGGCTAAAGCTATGATATTTCTCCGCCACCATCTTCATGAAAGTCTAAAAACTGAGTATCTTACGGTAAAAGACCCACTTGTTCTTTGGAATAATTTGAAAGAAAGATATGAGCACCCAAAAAAAAATGTAATTCTTCCAAAAGCTCGTTATGATTGGATGCATTTACGTTTACAAGATTTTAAAACCGTAAGTGAGTATAATTTTGCAATATTTAGAATTACTTCTCAATTGAAATTGTGTGGAGAAAAGGTCACTGATGATGATATGTTAGAAAAGACATTCTCCACTTTTCATGCATCTAATGTGCTCCTGCAGCAGCAATATCGAGAAAAAGGTTTTAAGAAATATTCTAAGTTAATTTCTTGCCTTCTTGTGGCTGAACAAAATAACGAGCTTTTGATGAAAATCATGAAGCCCGTCCGACTGGTAGTGGTCCATTCCCAGAAGTGAATGTAGTAACTCACGACCACTATAATTATGGGCAAAGTCGTGGTCGTGGTGCAATTTCCAAGAACACTTATTCTCACCAGAAGTGGAAAAATCGTGAAAAAAATGAAAAGGAAAAAAGTGGGCAGAATAGCAAGCATGATGAAAACATATGCTATCGTTGTGGTGGCAAAGGCCATTGGTCACGTACCTGTCGTACACCAAAGCATCTTATTGACCTTTATCAAGAATCACTTAAAAATAAAGGGAAAAATATAGAGACACATTTTGCTTATGAAGATGGTGATTCTGGTTATGGCCGTATGGATGTTACTCATCTAGATGTTGCTGACTTCTTTACTAATCCAGATGGAAAAATTGATCATCTTATCAGAGATGGGAGTGTCAAGAAATAAGTTTTTTATTTTATGTTATTAAGCTTTATTTTTAGTGTGTTTTGAATTCCTTAAGCTTTGAAGTTATTGAACTTTATGTTTAATGTATTTTTCTTTTTAAAGCAATAAATAATTTACTTATGAGGTTGTTATTTTTTTTTTTCAAATATTTTCTTGTACTTCTTATTATTTATTTATTTTTATTCTTTTTAGAAAAATGAGTGTTGGCATTGGCATCAATAATGGAGATATGTGTCTCGCTGATAATGCAACGACCCACACAATTCTCAAGGATAAAAAATATTTCTCTTATTTGGTGTTGCAAGAAACCAATGTTAGTACTATATCCGGTACTACAAAAATAATTGAAGGCTCTGGAAGAGCAAATGTATTGTTATCTGGAGGAACAAAGTTACAAATTGGCATTGCATTGTATTCTTTCAAGTCTCATAGAAATTTATTAAGTTTCAAGGATATCCGTCTAAATGGGTACCATATTGAAACAACAAATGAAGAAAATATTGAATATCTTCATATAACGAGACTTGCTTTAGATAAAAAAGTTGTATTGGAAAAATTACCAGCTCTTTCCTCTGGTTTGTACTACACTTATATTAGTACAATTGAAACACATACTGTTGTAACCCAGAAGTTTACAGATAATACTAAGTTTATTGTTTGGTATGACCGGTTGGGCCATCCCGGGTCTATTATGATGCGAAAAATAATTGAGAGTTCATGTGGACATCCTTTGAAGAGCCAAGAGATTCTTCAATCCAATAATTTCTCATGTACTGCTTGTTCCCAAGGGAAGTTGATAATTAGACCATCACCAACAAAAATTGGGAGTGAGTCTCTCACATTCTTAGAACGCATACAAGGCGATATTTGCGGACCAATACACCCGCCATGTGGACCATTTAGATCTTTTATGGTTTTAATTGATGCATCAACTAGATGGTCACATGTATGTTTGTTGTCAACTCACAACCAGGCGTTTGCGAGATTGCTTGCTCAGTTAATTCGATTAAGAGCTCATTTTCCTGATTATCCAATTAAGAAAATACGCCTTGATAATGCTAGTGAATTTACATCTCATGCCTTTAATGAGTATTATATGTCTATTTGAATTGATATTGAACATCCTATAGCATATGTTCATACACAAAATGGACTTGCAGAATCATTCATTAAGCGTCTAAAATTGATTGCAAGACAATTGCTTATGAGATCAAAACTTCCAATTTCTACTTGGGGACATGCAATCTTGCATGCTGCGGCTTTGATTCGCATCAGGCCAACAAGTTATCACGAGTCATCCCCTTTGCAATTGGTTTTTGGTAAAGAACCTAATATTTCCCATCTAAGAATTTTTGGATGTGCTGTGTATGTTCCAATTGCTCCACCACAACGCACTAAGATGGGTCCTCAAAGAAGGTTGGGAATATATGTTGGATATGAATCTCCATCTATTATAAAATATATTGAACCTTCAACTGGAGATTTATTTACGGCTAGGTTCGCTGATTGCCATTTTGATGAATCAGTTTTCCCAATATTAGGGGGACAGAATAAGCAGTTGGAAAATGATATTATTTGGAATGAATTATCGTTAACTCATCTTGATCCTCGTACAAAAGAATGTGAACTGGAAGTTCAAAAGATAATTCATTTGCATAGCTTAGCCAACCAGTTACCAAATGTATTCACTGATCCAAAAAAGGTGACTAAGTCGTATGTACCAGCTGCTAATGCTCCAATAAAAATTGATGTCCCTGTTAGACAGTCTAACATTGCAAATGAGTCTCAAACACGCATGAAGCGTGGTAGATGAGACACCCCGATGTCCCATTAAGAAAACAGTAGACCTATCGGTTCCAAAGATAAAAATCCACGAACAAGAAAAGGAGCTAAAAAGCAAGATGGCCCAAGTGAGGATACAGAAACTCCAAAAGATTCCTCAGACATAATTGTTGATTCAGTTCCAGAAGAAACTCAGGTACCTGAAATTTGTGAAAATGAAGAGATCTCAATAAATTATGTCATGAATGGAATACGATGGAACCAAAATGAAGTCAACGTTGACAATACTTTTGCATATAATGTAGCGCTAAATGTAATAAATGATAATGAGGATCACGAACCAAAGTCCATTAAAGATTGTAGACAAAGAAATGATTGGCCAAAATGGAAAGACGCTATTGAAGCAGAATTAACCTCGCTTTCCAAGCGAAATGTTTTTGACATGTAGTCGGTACACCTGAAGGTGTAAAACCAGTTGGATACAAATGAGTTTTTGTGCGAAAACGAAATGAGAATGGTGAAATTGCGAGACACAAAACACGACTTGTTGCTCAAGGGTTTTCGCAAAGACCTGGCATAGATTTTGAAGAGACATATTCACCGGTGGTGGATGCAAGTACTTTTAGATACTTAATTAGTCTAGTAGCACATGAAGGGCTCAATTTACATCTAATGGATGTTGTTACAGCCTATTTGTATGGCTCACTTGATAGTGATATTTATATGAAACTCCCTGAAGGATTTAATTTGCCCAAGACACACAATTCAGGATCTCGAGAAGACTACTCAATCAAATTGAATAAGTCTCTCTATGGACTAAAGCAATCTGGACACATGTGGTATAATCGTCTCCGTGAATATTTTCTAAAGGAAGGGTATAAAAATGACCCCATTTGTCCATGTATTTTTATGAAAAGATCTGGAAATGAATTTGCCATAATTGCTGTTTATGTTGATGACTTAAATATTATTGGAACTCCTGAAGAGCTTTCAAAAGCTGTAAATTGCTTAAAGAAAGAGTTTGAGATGAAAGATCTAGGAAGGACAAAGTTTTGTTTAGGATTACAAATTGAATATTTAAATAATGGAATTTTTGTGCATCAAGAAGCTTTTGTAGCAAAGGTGCTAAAACGGTTCTATATGGACAAATCACATCCATTATGCACTCCAATGGTTGTAAGGTCGCTAGATGTGAATAAAGATCCTTTTAGACCTCGAGAAAAGGATGAAGAACTACTTGGTCCTGAAGTACCATATCTTAGTGCAATCGGGGCACTAATGTATCTTGCTAATTATACACGACCTGATATATCATTTGCTGTCAATTTATTAGCAAGATATAGTTCTTCACCTACAAGAAGACATTGGAATGGAGTTAAGCATGTACTTCGTTACCTCAGAGGTACAATGGATATGGGTTTGTTTAATTCAAATGTGCCCAAATCAAATCTAATTGGTTATGCAGATGCAGGTTATTTGTCTGACCCTCATAATGGTAGATCGCAAACAGGCTATTTGTTTACATGTGGAGGTACAGCCATTTCATGGCGGTCTGTGAAACAAACCTTAACAGCCACATCATCTAATCATGTAGAAATTTTAGCACTACATGAGGCAAGTCGAGAATGCGTTTGGTTGAGATCTGTGATTCAACACATACGAGAGACATGTGGTTTGTCTTCAGGAAAAATGATCCCAACGATCCTATATGAGGATAGTACAGCATGCATTGCTCAGTTGAAAGAAGGGTATATTAAAGGAGATAGAACAAAACATATTTCACCAAAATTCTTCTTCACTCATGATCTTCAAAAGAGCGGTGATATAAACATTCAGCAAGTCCGTTCAAGTGATAATCTAGCCGATTTATTTACCAAGGCGCTTCCCACTGCAATATTTGAAAAGCTTGTCCATAGTATTGGAATTCGCCGACTGAAAGATCTCAATTGTTATTGACATACATACTGTACTCTTTTTCCTTTAATCAAGGTTTTGTTCTACATGGTTTTCCTTGATAAGGATTTTAATGAGGCAGTATCTGATAGCATATCAAAGAATGATGTACTCTTTTTCCTTCACTAGGTTTTTGTCCCACAGGGTTTTTCCTAGTAAGGTTTTAACGGGGCACATTCTTTGAGTAATGGACATCCAAGGGGGAGTGTTTAAAAACATGTGACAAAATGGATGTCCATTCAAACCTTATAACCTCCACATTATTCCTTCATATTGTAACCTCCAAATTATTCCTTTTAATTGTGTAAATGACACTTATGTATTAGATTATAGGTTACAAGTTTTAGGTCCTATAAATAGGACTTATGTGCATTGTAATACTTGCCCATTTGAATAGTATGAAAGGATTATATTCTTCTCTCTTGTCTCTCTAATTTCTTTATCTCTTATCTCTGTTGTTATACTATTATTTTAGCTCTTTTCATAACAAAAATAATGTTTTTATATTTATAGTGAAGGAGAGGTGGACATGATCTGGATCTACCCAATTCATATCCATTTGGAGCGGGCTCCACTTTCAATATTTGCAACTGGATCAAACCGAATAAAATCGGGTTCTATTGATCGATATTCATAAAATAAAAGGTTTAATTGTACTTTTGATTCTCCTATTTTAGTATTTGGGCAATTTTGATCCCCAAATTTTTTATCGCTCGATTTTGATTTACACATTTTTAAAATGAACAATTTTGGTCCAACTGTTAACTTGTCATCCAATTACTAACGGAGTGCTAGCGTGGCAAGTGCTGAGATGGATTTTTATTAATTTGAATATAAAGAAAATAACAAAATAACTAAAAGAAATAATAAGCAAATAAAAAATGAAAAGGGAAAAAATGGGATTACTCGAAGAATCAGATTGGAAGAGGGTAAGTGTTATTCAAGAAATCTCTAAGTCCATTCAAAGCTGGGTATGCCCCAATCCAAGACCCAACATTTCATGCAAGTTAATAGTTGGACCAAAATTGCTCATTTTAAAAATATGTGGACCAAAATCGAGGGAAAAAAATTGGAGGACTAAAATTCTCGAACACTAGAATAAGAGATTAAAAGTACAATTAAGCCTAAACTAAATTGACATCCAGTAAGTTTTTGACGTTATGGTCGCCGTTCATTACCTAATTCCCTAGGATTCAGTTCAATAGATGTCGGTTTTTGACGTTATGGTCGCCGTTCATTACCTAATTCCCTAGGATTTAGTTCGATAGCGACCCAGGCCAAAACTGAAGCAACGTCACTCACATCACATCACAGCCAAAAGCTTGATCCAATTGCGAGCAAGAAAGACAATGCACAGCGATGGGATCTTAGGAACCAAAGCCTCCTCAGCAAGCAATCGAAGGAAGTGGTTGAAGAGAAGGGAGAGATGGCTGGTGGTACTTGGAGTGATCCTTCATGCCGTTTACATGCTCAGCATCTTTGATATTTACTTCAAGACGCCCATTGTTCACGGCGTTGATCCTGTCACTCCTCGATTCACTGGTCCTGCCAAACGCCTTGTCCTTCTAGTTGGTACGTATGTCCAATTTAAAAATGCACACCACATGTTTGTTGATTCTTCTATTTCAAATATTTTTGCCATTTTTTTTAACTGGTTCTTGGGTTGACTCGTCATGATAACCTCGTCGTCAGGATCAATTGTCAAATATTTGAGCCTGTTTTACCGTAAATTTTATGGTAATATTGTCTGGACAACCCAATAATTTTATAATATCCCAACACTAATGGTGTTCAAAATCATGGTTAATGATAATGGGTACAACTACTGTAGTAGATGGGTAACTTGTTATCCGACAAGTTGGTTGATGAACACAATATCGGTTAACGAAGCTCAGTGGATAGTTAATGATTTACCCATGCTGGTTAATGGTTAATGAGTTTCATTAACCAATTGTACATCATTATCGTGGTTAATATTGTTTGGACAACAAAATTTGATAATATTCCAATACTAATAAAAAATAATGGTTAATGACGTGTTGGACTTGATTAATGGGTATCTCGTTAGCCGACAACTTGGTTGATGAGCAAAATCTTGGTTAATGAAGCTCAGTTGATTGTTAATGAGTTACCATCTTGACTAATGGTTAATGAGTTTCATTAACCAATTGTACAACATTAATCAAGTTGTCGTCGGTTAAGGAGTTACCCATCTACCACAGCAGTTGTATCCATTGACCAGTCTAACACGTGATTAACCATAATTTTGAATGCTATTAATCAGATATAGTTGTCAGAATGTTGTCAAATTTTGTTGTCCAAATAACATTTCTGGACATTTTATGACATAAAGATATGACGTGGTTATAAAATTATAGGACACCACACGGTTATGTTATAATACATAAAATTAGTGGAAAGTTGAGATAAAAGTACAAAGACTAAATTAAAAGAGAGAAACATAAACATAATAAAATACTAACATTTATCTTGTTATTGTGATATTTCCATCTACATTAGCATCAACATTTAATAAACTAATGTACAAAATTGTATAATCTAGCTGGGAGCCTAGGAGTATTCGAAAATGTCAATGAGAATCGGTGAAGTATCCAACAAATACATGGGTACCAATGTATTTTGAAGTGTCCATACTTCATATGTTTAACAACTCTGGGTACCAGTGTCCATGAAAAAACTAATTACTGGACTAGTCTTGGATTATCGGTTGACCTTAATGTTTACAGAGTAGGTGTTGATTAATGAGAACAGAGTTTTTATTGGTTATTTGTTTCAAAGTTTTAGTTTACTATGTAAATTTATGATCTCTCAAGGTTTGAGTTTTATCCCATTGCTCTGTGTAACCAGAGAATTGAAACTATAACATGTTGGCAATTTTTGTTTCTGAATATATATTGTGTTAAGAAATTTCCAATTTTCCTTACTGGGAGCTGCTAAAAATTTCAATGCAGCGGATGGTTTGCGTGCTGACAAGTTCTTTGAGCCTGATGCCCAAGGGAATTACAGAGCACCATTTTTACGGAACATTATTAAAACACAAGGTCGCTGGGGGGTATCCCATGCTCGGCCTCCAACAGAGTCAAGGCCTGGACATGTTGCCATAATTGCTGGCTTTTATGAAGATCCCAGTGCAGTTACAAAAGGTTTGTATTGTTTGTTCCTTTAGCTTCTTGATATTTGCCTGGATAGCACTGGCTTGTGTCTACTAAAAGATTGGTCTGTGTTGGCTGCAGGGTGGAAGGCCAATCCTGTCGAGTTTGATTCAGTGTTTAACAGAAGCCGGCATACAATTTCTTTTGGAAGTCCTGATATAGTTCCAATTTTCTGTGGCGCCTTGCAGCATAGCACCTGGGATACCTATCCGCATGAGTTTGAAGACTTTGCAACTGGTTTGACTGCAGTTTTTCAATATTCACTATTTCAATTTTGAAATGCATCTTTCTCATTAATTTTTGTTTTGAGATATAAACTATTCCTTGACCTTCACCTAATACCTTAAGCTTATGGGACAATTGATTATTGAAGATTTTCTTCATTTTTATGAACAAAAAATAACTCAGAAAAACTTATAATTTATCCATTTATCTATTTCAATGATTTATGTGCTATATAGTTAAGTTTTTTTTTTCCTTCCCTGATACTAATTTTAGAATCATCATTTTTCTTTGAAAAAGTCAGACCCAACAGGAATCATAGACATTATTTTTTCAGGGAAAACACAAAGCATTTCTATTTTTTTGGTCTTTTCACTGTCACCTTTTTCTATTGTCCATTAGAATTTGGCCTCGCCTTTTCCCCGGTTTGGTATGTAATCATTCTGTGGCTAGATTTGAATTACATCATTTTCAATTAAAAGTTTCATTGCTGATGCCTTTTTGTGAGGATGTCGTACCCTCTTTCTTAGTACCATTCTCTTCTTCCTTAATAAAATTACTACCATTGAGGGCTGATACGTGGCAATTGCAGCTGCTGTATAGAAAATTTTAAAATCATGCCGTTGCGGGCTAATGTGGGCTAATTGCGGCCAATGCGGTTCACAATCACGGCTTGATGCAGTTGCGACCGCATAATGTGATGTGGTTCGCAATTTAAAACCTTGCTCTTCAGGTGACTTTCCCTTTCATAAGCACAAGCACATGAAGAAACATAATTTTCACCTAAACATCATAGCCTTAAACTTTCATTAATTTGTACCTCATGGACATAGACACCAATTTGGCTGTTCATGTATTTCTTTTGATTTTTTGCCTTTTCATGAATTTTTTACTCCATACTGTTTCTCCATCCTCCCATGCCCCTCCGACTCTCTCTCTCTCTCTCTCTGGGGCTTCGATGGTGACCCAATAGCTACTTTTTAGGATATAGTTGTTAAGAAAATCTCTGAGCGCCTTAACTATTGAAAACTAAATAGTGCCTAGAGTCATTGGATAGGCTACCCAAATCATGTAATTATGGTAATTAGGCTAATCGTAAATTCGTAATCTAGGCATTTATTACATTAACTCTGAATAAACAAGTCGTCGCGGTATAATTCAGACACGCAAATTAATATGTCTGCCTTTTCTCTCTCTTTACTCTTAACATCGTATTAGAGCCTAGAGACAGGCAACCCTATATTTGTGCACATCCAGTGGGCTCACTGTTAGCAAAATTTTTTCTGGCGAAGAGTGTTTCCACTTTGGTTTTTCGGCCTTTTTTGCTTGCGTGGCATCTTTCTGACACGTTTTTTCGATCTCAGCCATTGTTTGCTATAGCCATCGTTGTTTGCCCTATGACTAGTTTTGGCTCCTCAGATGGCCCAAAAGACACCCAGAAGGATGAGCCCCCCGTTTTCAAAGTTGTCTCTCTCTCTCTCTCTCTCTCTCTCCTGACAAATGGGATGGAAGCAATTGATACTTCGACTTTCAATATCAAACTTTGGCTCAATGGGCAAGACTATGTAGACCACCTCACTCAAAAAGGCTGAAATTGGGCCGAGAATGAACCTTCTTGGTAGGCTAAGATTGATGCCTAGTTGTGTAGCTTTATAAAGTACTTGAATCATCCCTCCTTGAAGCATATCTAATGCGCTCACATCACCTGCGAGTCAGTTTAGGCTCATAACATGGTCCTTTATACTAATAATACTCGACGTCTTTATGGGACTCATTTGTCATCGCCCCTTGGAAGTTTGACGATCCTATATCTGTCTACTTGGGTAAGGTTCATGGTACTTTACATGATTTCAATGAAATGTTGCCACCTGTAGATACATTGACAAAGGAACTTGAACAATGCACTGAAAGGGAGAAGAACAGCTTAGGAAGAGGGGTTGAATTGTGCTTTTGAAAACTTTTTCAATTTTTCAGTGATATTCTTTAGATGAAAAAGGTTTGAGATGATGTAAACAAAAAGTGAATCGTTTTTAAGAAATAGATTCAAAATTTCTAAACGATAATTGTGAGTGTTCAGTTATTGCGTTTAAAATTTATATACTCTTTGTTTTATCTTGCTTTTATAAAACTTAGTAAAAAGAAGAGCTCAACCCAGTTAGTTTAAATAAAAGTTAAGACCATGAAGAATATAACAAATGTAAACAAGTAGAGTTTAGAGCAGGAAAACAAGAAATTTATCCTGGTTCAGCCCAAACTTGGCTTACGTCCGATCCCTAGACAAAGTTGAGATTTTTATTCTAGCCTCTTCAGGCTAAATAAAATAACAGAGTATTCTTTGAGACACAACTAGGGCTGGGTATGCGGACCGGTCCGGTCCGTTTAAGTCCGGTCCGCATTGGTCCGTACTGAAACAGGCCGGACCTAAAAGTCCGCATGATAAATGGACTCTGAAAAACAGAGTCTGCGTCCAGTCCTCATAGTCTGCGGACTAAATGGACTGTCCGCGGACACTCCACGAGTTTTTTTTTTTTTTTTTTGCATCAAACATAAAAAACAAATAGAAAAGTAAACCAAATAAACATTAAATCCAAAGCATATACCAAACCAAATTCATGTTAAATCCAAGACATTATACCAAACCAAACACTTTGGCATAGCCTTAGAAGAAGTGGCATCAACAACGGGGACCATTAAAGTATAACCAACAAGCACCACAATTCACAATCGTACAGTAAAATAGAGCACGAGTATTGGATATAATGATAGTTCAGGTCAACATAACGGGCCAAATAGAGAGTTAAAATCAAGAACAAGAAGGGAAAAAACACAAAAAAAGGTAAGCGAACAAAACAATTCTTTCATTGACCATACATAATTTACTATAAGATGTTTCAAGTATATTAATATAGCCAGTCATACAAAACCGTAGTATTGATAGGAAACTAAATGTAACCTGAATCTCTTCCCAAGAAAAATGGTCTCCAGCATTATCGTACAAGGAATGATTGCCAGCTTAGTCATTTGAACACATAAAATAGAGACGTTCAGAGTCAAGAATAATTAGATTAGCACATGAGAAAAACAGAACCATAACAATATAGTTAAAAAAAAATTATTAAAAGTGTACCCGCGGACCGAGTACATTAAATCCGCTGGTTAAACGGACTGGACCCAAAAAGCCCGCATTTAAATGGGCTCGCATTTTAGGGTGTCCAAGTCCGTGCGGACTGCGGGTTAAACGGACCGTCCGTTGACCCAGGTCCATATACCCAGCTCTAGACACAACCTCTCCAGGCTAATAGATTCTTCAGATATAACCTCTTCAGGCTAATACAATTGAGTATTCTTTAATACTTCACCTGTCCAGGCTATTGCAAAAGAGTATAAAAGAGAAAGTGTGACTGATATCTTTCAAACAAAAACACTTAACGAGTGGATATGAAATGAAGTGTTTGCAAGAAAAGAGTATATTAACAAAGAAAGTTGAGAATACGAAGAGAACACAGAATAATATAGATGAAGTCTTGATTGTATTCTTCACAAAGAGCATAATGTTCGAATATTGCAGCGTGTTCTCCAACTTGAAAGCTTTGGTCTTTTCTTGTATTTCTTCAACGTTGAGGTGATTGTCTCTTCTTCATAAATAGAGATGTTGGATAATAGTCGTTTGTCCTTACAATCACGTCTTCTTTGGTACAACAGGTGTAGTAGATGACTTGATTGTACTATTTGTGCATTGTGCTATCTGGTACAACATAAAAGGTGTTTTTTGCTTTTTGCAGAAAATAGGACATCTTTCTTTTTCTTCAAAATATTTGAAAAAAATATCATTCTTGACTTAACCATGACGAGACTTGTAAAGCTTCATTTCTTCGAGTAGTCTGAACAGAGTCAATGGTCAACCATATCCATCGGAGGATTTTGAGATACTACATGGGATATCTTTATTACAATGTGAATCACAATGTGATGAACATAAAACATTGAGGCAACTTGGAGGACTGGTGACAGGAACATGAACTGTTGCCTGTTTGAGATGGTCTTGTAGCAACAGAGAAATTGGTGAACACATAAGGCCCTGAGAATTGACGTTCCTTCTAAAAGGATTCTCCTATCATCCTGAGATTTGACATAACATACATGGGGATGGAACTCAAAAAAGACATGATTATCTTTCGAAAATTTGCTAACACTAAGAAGATTCTTTGTAATTGTAGGGACATGTAGCGAATCAGTTAGAGTGAGTGTGACAATGCTATCATAGGGTGATTTTACAAATGCAGAACCTACCGAATTAATATTAATATGAAGGCCAAGACCATTACCCATAATTGTCAATGCCACAAGAGGCAACTTGTTGATGGAGATTGCCAGCATCTGAGTTACATGGTGCGTTGCTCCACTGTCCAGATACCAGTCATTTGAATCATGTCCTGAATTGGAGGCAGCCATAGTCATTGGACCATAGGGTTGCTGATTACCACTAAACTGAGCATTATTGTGGTGAGTAGAGGTCTGCCAAGGTAAGGGCAACTGGGGTGGCTTATTAGGTAGTGAAGATTGCTGCTGAGTGGCAGAGGAAGGCAACTGAGGCTGCTAAAAAAGTGTTGAAGAGAATGAGGCAGAGTTGGTTGGATAGGAGCATGTTGAAAACTTCGACCTTTGCCATAGTTATAGGAAGGACCAATCAGTGAGGTTCAAGACTCATCAAACATATAGTAACAGTTGAGAGCATTCTGTTGTTTCTATTGCAGATCTGGCAATAAACACCAAAACCAACTCGGTTCCCAAATCTTCCGCCTCTTCCACGGCAACGATGACCATACCTGCCACCGCTACCTACTCGATAACCATTTCCAGGAGGATGAAAAGTTGCATTAGTAGACTGATAATGATCATTGGCGGTGAAAGAAGCAGGAGGAGGTGGAGTTGCAGAAACTTGCACCTAATTAGAGGTATGAGCAAGATTAACGAAGAAGGCATCTATGGCAGATTTAACCTTGGTCCTTTCTAGACGATATTCACACGAAAGAAAGAGAGCTTCAATCTCAGCAATTGAGTAGGACTCAACACGACTTTCGATTGTAGGGAAAAGGGAAGAGAATATGATACTCCTCAGGTAATCCTTCAAGATTTGCATCAATATGCTCCTGAAAGGTGATGGGAGTGCCAATGGGGATCAAGGCATCAATAATCGCCTTGATGCGGAGCAGATATTCTGAAATTTTTCTGATCCCTTTTGGTCATATGGCGTAGTTTAGATTGTAGTTGAGCACTTTTGGCTTTGGTTTGTCAATTGAAATGGTTGTGGAGTTCATCCCACACTTGCCATGCATGGGTGCAACCAACTACACTTCCCATGCCAAGTACTCTGGATTAACCTTGTCAGTGCAATGATCTTCATCAGTGAGATAGCGCGAAGGTATCCAGTATCCGTGGACAAACAACAAACCGATCTAGACGATTCGCACGAATAACTGCTTCTACAATTTGCTTCCAGTGAAGGAAATTATCATTAGTGAGTTTCGCAGTGACTAGCGAAGAGAGATTGGGTAACAAACTCGCTGGTGAGTGCGATGGCGGCAGAGACGGCGGAGGATGAGGTGCAGTGTCTTCATCTGTTGTGGAAGCCATGACAAAACCTCAAGTTCGTGATACCATGCTAGAAATGTAGGTAGAGAGAAGAGAGAGGAGAGAGAAATTGAATATGAAGAATGAACTTGTATTAAATTAACTATCTAGATTCGGTACAGTTAAGCTATATGTAATAGCTAAGGAGAAGCAAGTTCTAACTGCTAGCTAACCTCCTGCTAACTAACTCTGCTGACTCAGCAAAGAGCTAATCACCTACACCTGACCCACAACTAGGCATGGCAACGGGGCGGGGCGGGGGCGGTTTTTGCCTTCCCCATCCCCGCCCCCGCCTCCTTACCCGAACCCCGCCCCCGCTGCAAATCCCCGATGAGGGTGGAAAAATAGCCCCCAACCCCGCCCCCGCTTGGGGTCGGGTTTCCCAGCCCCGCCCCGCCCCTCGAAACACAAAAACACTTAGATGTTAGATCTCAGATTCCCATCTCACACCAAAACACAAAACGTACACAGAACACAAAAGAATCATGATCTGAGATTTTACTTAAATCCCCACCTTGTACTCAGAGAACAGAGAACGGCGGTGGACTGGGACGATGGTGACAGGAGAGGGAAGAAGCAAGTAAGCAACCTGGGGTATCTGACTGACGTAGACGAACGGAGGAGAAAGGCGGAGAATGGCTCGCGGCCTCTCGCGAAAGGCAGAGAAGATCGGAGATGGGACGCGCGAAAGGAGAAGGGCTGCCACGAACGACGGAGAAGGATTGCCCTTCTTATCTCAGTTGAAGGGTGCAGGAACGAAGGGACGAGATGAGAAGGAGATGGTGTTGGTGGAGGCGCGGGCCACGGCGGAGGCGGAGGCGGTGGACCTCGCGCAGCGGCGGTGGAGAGTGAGGGAGATGAGAGATGAGACTTGAGAGTTGAAAGACAGAGTGAGTTGTGCGGCTGAGAATATGAAGTGTAGCAATATGTATATGGCCAAAACCCTAAGTCTATAAAAGTAAGGGCAGCATAGTAATTTCATGCGAGCGGGGAGGGTTCGGGTGGGTATCAACATTCCCATCCCCGCCCCCGCCCCCGTCTATATGAATCGGGTTTTCCCCGAACCCGAACCCAGTCAACTCGGGGTTTCCCCATCAAAATCGGGGCGGGTTCGGGCGGGTACCCACGGGTTCGGTTTTGCTTGCCATGCCTACCCACAACTCACAATACACTCTAACATGGTTCAACAGTTGTGCTTAATAGAATTAATACCAATGACATGCTACATGTGTAGTAGGTCACAGTTGCCAATCCCCTAGTATGTGTTATGAGCTGAGAATCTGCTCCTTATCCATTCTTGCATTGTTTTGCTGCCACTACTTTTTGGGATTCTTTGTTCAGCATTTTTGGAGAATATTGGGTGCACCCTAATTCCTTGGACCATTTTTTGTTGACTAGGTTGACTGGTTTTGGTATAAGTCAAGAAGCCAAAATTGTGGCAATGTGCAATATATGCTACAGTTTGGTGCATTTGGAGCATAATTCTCACTTTTGTGAGGATATCTCTTTAGATATGCAGCTGCTTTGGGATAAGATTACACGTTTGATGGCTTCAATATGGTGTGTAAAGCACATGATCTTTTTAAAGGGGCGGCATGTTGAGGGATAGGCTAGCTTTGCTGCCTTGATGTCTGTTGTTCCTTGTTGTTTGCTTTTCCACTTTTTTTTATTTGAAGGAGGATTTCTTATCATCCTGTCCCTTTGTATTATTTTTCTCTCTGTCTTAATGAAATTCTCTCTTTTCCAAATAAACGAGGGACATTTTTAGAAATTTCCTACCTATTTTGTTTTGAAACACGGGCCTTTTAAGACTCCATTACTGTAAATTGTGCAATGGTGTGGTCAAAGTTTGAAAATTTTCGTTTTGAGCCTGCTAATTAGAAATTTTAGTGATGTGCCATGATATATATTAACTTATCTAACCCTTATCCTTAATTTCATACATTTATCCGTGCTCTCAAATTCTTAATGCAGATGCATCATTTCTGGACATGTGGTCTCTTGATCAATTTCGAAGCCTTCTTAATAGGTCCAATGAAGACTCAAAGTTCAAGGAGTTACTGCAGCAGGATAATCTTGTTGTATTCCTACACCTGCTTGGATGCGACTCTAATGGCCATGCGCATAGGCCCTATTCGTCCATCTATCTCAATAATGTAAAGGTTGTTGACCATGTAGCTGAAAGTGTTTATAATCTTCTTGAAGATTATTTCAAGGATAATCGTACAGCATATATTTTTACAGCAGATCATGGGATGAGTGACAAAGGTTGAAATAATTTTTTAGCATACTTATGTCTGGATATCTTTTGCTTCATGTCATAAAGACATAATGTTAATTTCGGTATAGGTGTTGAAACATGTTGAAGCAAGAATTTGTTGGAATGATATCTCATTGTCTACCATATACTAACTAGCATTTGAAGTCCTTTACTTTGCTTGTTAATTTAAACACAGTAATTGTGCAAGGAAGCTATGTCTTCTCTCTCTCTTTTTTTTTTTACTTGTATTTTATATGGCCACTAAGGAGACAAATAATGATAATGCTTAGTCTGGATCTAGATTGTATATTCTGGTGAAAAACTAGTCCTGAGAGTATCTGTACTTCCTGTGGGATAACACATCATATTGACACATCCTGGCTATTGGTTTAATCAGAAAGCATATGATGTTCTAAATTCCATTACTTGGATTGCTGTTAGCTTTCCATTTCTTTATCTCTCTCAGCTACCCTACCACTTCTCCAAATTCTTACAATAACTACAGAAGCTTTTTACCACTAAGTGGGGTCAACTGCACGGATCAAATCATGCTATTGTGTTATGCCAAAAACCCGGTTTTCAAAAAGGTCATTTAGATCTAGGTCTTTTTTATAGTCTCTCTTGGAGTTTTCCTTGGCTTCCCTCTACCTCTAAAATTTGGGTTATCCTCCATTGGTCAACTCTTCTTAGTGGGGCTTCTGTTGGTCTTCTCAAATCACCAAACCATCTTAGGCAAGATTCTGTCACCTTTTTCTCAATAGGTGCTACCCCCACTTTAATACATCCATTCCTTATTTTATCTTTCCTTGTGTGTCCACTCATCCATCATAACATTCTCATCTCTACTACACTTAGCTTATGCTTTTGTTGGCATTTCATCTCCCCACATTTAGTATTATAAAGCATCACTAGTATTATAGTTTTGTGGAAAAACTTTCCTTTGAGCTAAAGATGTACCTCTCAACCACACAAGTACTATCATTTATTCCTTCTCGTGACTCTCCTACTATCATTTGAAGAAAGCAATTGAAGCATTGGTTCCTGGAGTTAGTCCTTGTCTTTGACATTAAAGAATTCTTCAATTTCCAAGTACTTGAGTTGTTCGTTTTCCTTTATTACTATTATTTGATTGTTGTTTTGAAATAAAGAAGGTATCATAGTAATGGTTTTCTATTTTATTTTATTTCTAATATAGGTAGCCATGGAGATGGGCATCCTTCAAACACTGATACTCCCCTTGTTGCTTGGGGAGCAGGTGTTAAATATCCAAGGCCAGTATCTAGCAGCAATCATTCTGACTGTGGTTTTCGGTTTGTTGATGACCATGTGCATGACGCGCCAACACCAACTGAATGGGGCTTGCATGGGATAGAAAGGGTGGATGTCAATCAGGCTGATATTGCACCACTCATGGTTGTAAAGTTTATTTTTACTTGAAGATTTCTATTGCAAGCTTGATGAGTATTTCTCAACCATCCTTTATACTTATTCAATTTTCTGACAGTCTACACTACTCGGTCTGCCGTGTCCTGTTAACTCAGTTGGAAGTCTACCCCTAGATTACATTAACATGACCAAGGTATATATATTCCTTTAGTTGTGATTGATAAAGGACTTATGGTTTTCATGAATAGCAGGCTAATGTGCTTCTTCTGTTGATCATTTTCATTGGAATATTATGTCATTTTTTACGGAATGCTGGGTAGGAAAGTAAAAGTTTCTACATTTATTATCAAACTGAGATTTATTATCTGATAAAGATTTATTTTCAATTTATATGATATCCAGGCTGAAGAAGTTGAAGCTGTTCTAGCCAATACAAAAGAAATTCTGAACCAGTTTCTTCGCAAATCACGTATCCTTTTGCCTACATTGATTTATTATCTACGATATGGACTGGTTTTTCCTTGAGTCCTTTAGCACAGCATCTTCTGCTTCAGTGTGGTGCCGCTGAAATGATTATCAAACCTTTCAAATTTCAACTGATATAATTTTTTTTCCTTAAACAGGAATATTCCAAAGGGTGTAACCATTATTCAATGAGAAAAAATAAAGAATATTTCATGGGAGCGAATTCATGATAATATAATATAAGAAAATATAAACATAGTAATGGTGTTTCTTTCTCTTGATGACTATGTAGAAGGGAAATGAATTGGAGAATTCCTTATTTGATGTTGGTTTCCTTGACAACTTCAGATATTAAGCAGTCATATTCTTTGTACTTTAAACCTTTCAAACCACTGTCTCATTATTCTTCAATATTGGACAAAATTGAGGATTTGATATTGGCTAAAGATTATGATGCTGCAATGGACCTATCCCAAAACCTCAGAAGTTTAGCATTGCAAGGACTTCACTATTTTCAGACTTATGACTGGCTGATGCTTATGTCTATAATAACCTTGGGGTATCTTGGTTGGATGTTCTATCTTGTTCTTCATGTGCTGCAGTCTTATACTTCATTGCCAGGAAATATTTTTGGAGTCGAGCAAGCAGTTCAGAGAAATAATCGTGCAAAAGTAATGTTTGTGTAAGCTTAACCTTTCCAAAATGTTGTTTCTAGTTAACTTCTTGTGAGCTTACTACATCAAGTGGGAAAAAAAAGATATTTTATGGAGAAACACGTACTAATCTTTATATGAAAATGTATGAATTTCATGGAAAATTAGCTGATTAAATTCTTAGCTGAAGATAATAGACTCTTATGGATTTTGTTTAAGCATCAATTCTTTTTTTCTTTATTGGCCATCAATTAATTAGATCATGTATCTTATCTTCTTTTGCAGATATATCTATATGGATGCATGGGAACGGGGATGCTTTGTTTAATATTATTGCTGGAGCACTCTCCTCCACTTTATCATATGTACACCATAATGACATCATTTTTATGGGTGCAAATATTTAGTGAATACCAGTTTATAAATGCATTATGGAAGCACTTATCTGGAAGAAGAATGAATTATATCATCAAGCTTCTAGCCACTACTGCTGTCTCAGTTTTCATTCTTGAGTTCCTGGTATGAATGTTTATCATAATATTCTGTAGCCTAACAAGGTTTTAATTCATCTGATGGGAAAACTATTTGGTTCCAACTGCAGGTTTACAGCTTCACTGAGAGGAAGCTCTATACTGGGTGTTTTCTAATTGCTGGGGCAACAGTTTCTTTATATCTTTTTATGTCAATTCCCTGGAGATCTGGTGTACCGATATATGTTTGCATTGCATGTTGGTTTCTGTCTCTTTTCACATTGATGCCAGCAGAAATTCCTGACAATAATCAATTAGTGTAAGTCACATTCACTGGATATATCCTTCCAAAAGTATAAGCATTATGTAAACAAAAGCCAAATATTAATGTATGAGAATGGTAGGCAAACAGAACTTACTGAACCCAACTCACAAACTATAGCCTTTAAAACAATAGTTTGATTCTTAAATTTTCCCATTGCATTTTCAATGTTCAAGTCTTATCTGATTATTATTATACTTATCCAATGGATATGTTAACATAACAATAGGGCAATACCTTCCCCACTTAATGTCAAATGGTTTTAGGATACACGTGTAGGATACTTGAGCAATATAATTTGTCAATTTCTATTGCTAATTTCCCTTTTTACATATTTAAAAATAAAGGTACCTGTTCGCTCACATTGAATTATCTATATCCCTTTCCATCTCTATTGCTTCATCAAACCTCTTTATCTCTTAAATTGGCATTTTGAAATATCCTAATTTTCCAGGATTTTCAGCTGGAAACTAATATTCAAATTTGATTGCACTTTGAATCATAAATGCACTCTAATAGACGAATAGTCTGTTCAACAATCTTCATATGTTTTTATGCTATAATCCCTTTCCATAGTCATTCTCTGTTTTTTAAGTGAATTAGCAACTTACAAATGCACCTCGACTCATGCTTCAAAAAGTTGCTTGCCACTCTGTTTTCTATCATTAAGGTTCTGAGATGTTCCTTTAATCTATATTGCAAGAAAGATCTTAACAAGTTTTTACTTTCACTTCCCTCTTGATGAGGTTCTCTCTTTCGCTGCTGTTTTCTTTTTTCTTTTTTTTTCTTCCCGTTTTTCCTTATATCATCTTTGTTTTCTGTTGGTTGCTTTTTCTGTCTCATCGTTCTAGCACATTCTGAATCCAAACAATGCTGTTAAGCACATCAAATTATTATGTCTGCAGAGTTGGTAGTGGGGCTGTTATTATCATCATAGGAATAGCTGCAAGGTGGATTGACTTACATGCTGGCGGGAGTAAGTATTGGCTAAGTATATGCAATCGTGAGTTGAAAAGTCCCAAAATTTTGTCTCTATTTTACTTACAGGTATATGTCAGGACTCCTCTACCATTGGATTTGGAAGCTTAATTATGTATAATAACTGACAAATCCAGTGATTACCATTTTTTGTCCATAACTAGGTTCTTTTGGTTGCTTTATCTTCGATCATGGTGTATTTATCAACATCTCACAGAACTGAAAAGCGAGAGCTTCTTGCATTGCACCAGTTGATAAATTGGTCCATTGCTGGTATAGTTTTGATTCTTCTCCTTTTGCTTGAGTCTCTTAGTCCCGTTCAAACCTTTTTTAAAAAATGTAGCGTCATCTTACCATATTTTCCATGTTCCTTCTCAGAATACATGTTTTACCCATCAATTTTTGTTTTTCTTTCTCTATATGGTATGGATGGCAACATTTTAATTTTCTTTGCAGCTGGTACTTGAACTGAATCTGAACATGTTTCAGTGGGCAAAGTATTCATGCTATTTCTCATTTCCTATTTTATTTATTTATTTATTTTGAGCGACTTTTTTGTACAATTTTAATTATCTTTAGAAGAGAGATTATTTTATGTTAAATTAATCTCCAGGTCCTTGAACTATTTGAGCATTTTCAAATAGGCTCCTATACTTTAAAGTTTGTAACTGTGTTCCTGAACACATTGAAAATTTGTAATTGGGTCCCTCATACACTTTTCCAGGGTTTCGTTAAGTATGCGCTATGGTTCTGTTAAGTGATCCATCCACCTGCTATTTGTGGGTCCCTGAACTTTTTGTAAAAATTCAAATAGGTCCTTATACTCTTTAGGAAGATTCAAATAGTGATTCCAAGATTGAAGATAGAGGCCAAGTCGCAATTAATGCGTCTTGCTGTTCCCACTCGAGAGATTGTAGAGTAACAGTGTCAGAATCGTGATCAGAATCAGATAGAAATCGCGATGAAATACGAGGCAGAGTGATGAATCGTCCAAGCTTGTGGCCACGAACCACACCTTTGATTTATTGTTTCCATTTCCGAAAATTTTTCTCGTCGGGTTTGAGAGAAATTGTGTGAGAAAACGTGACTTGCGAACTGCTAGGGTTCGCAATGGGACTCGTGCAAGGTTATAGTTAATTTTATTTAGTTTTATTCCTTTTAAGATATAAATTAGTTGGATACTATTAACACTGTATAGAACTTGCTTTCTTTGGCTTCCCAATGAGAAATTACTATGAATGGGGAATGGGATTCGATGATATGAACTTTGAATTTGGTCAGCTTATTTGATTTACATTCTTTAGTATTTTATGAGTTGTTATTATTTGTATACACTATACGGTCTGTCATTTGGTTGTCCAATCTACTCCATATAATCCACAATAGTTCAGATGCTCCTAAGGGTGGGAACTTGCATTCTTATATACCATTTTTTCATTGTTGTTTACTTCTGAGTTAATTGTACTTGAAGCATTTAAAATTCAGATTCAATGTTGTTATGACATTGACCACCTCTTCTTTAGGTTTTTCAATGGTGCTCCCACTATTCTCAGAAAATAGCCTCTTATCCCGACTTACTTCCATATTTCTTGGCTTTGCACCTCCATTCCTTCTTCTGTCCATTGGGTATATTCTCATGCACCTGACTCTTTATTTTTTCTTCCGGCTGCTCTTTGAATCTCCTTGTTGATATAATAATGCATATGTTTCACCTGTTCCTTCTTGAAACCTGTGCAGATATGAAGCTTTATTCTATGCTGCTCTTGCTCTTGTACTTATGGCATGGATACTATTTGAAAATACACTTCTCAACTTAAATATTGTGAATAAGTCATCAGACTCCATCAGAAAAGTTACAAATAATGCCATCCTTGAACGTGATACTAGATCTTTGCAGCTAGCTGATGTGAGGATCCCATTGGTCTTTGTAAGTCTTATTCTTTCTTTGTCTTTTCCTTCATAATTGATTAAATTTGAACATCCTCTCTATTTTGGTTTTTTATTAAATTTAATTACATTGACTCCTCTTCAAATCACCAAATGACCCATCATCCAATCTACAGCCAAAATGCTAACCTCTTTTGAATCTGTAAAATGGGACGGAATCTTCTGATAGCTATGCAACTGGTACCAAGTCTGATGATAAAATCTAGATCGTTCATCACCTATTGTTGCCCAAGACTGGTGGTAACAATTCTTGCCCTATTCTCTCTGCCCTGTCCAGTGCACATTGCTAAGTGCTGAGTAGCAAATATCATTTTGTGTAGCACCTTTTGAAACTCATCGCGTAATGGCTGAAAATGCCAATCTGTTTCAGAGTCATAGGATGTGCTGATATAGCATGAGCCAGAGCCTTAAAGATAGTCTTAAGCCTCTTAGGAACTGTGGAGCATCAAGAGAAGCGACAAAGGATTGAGAGGAAGGAGAAAGATGTTTATACTAGATAAAAGAAGCAATAGGATGATGTGTAACACGAGTGGGTGCCTTCTCTTATGGCAATGGGAAGATCGAATGTTGGACCATGAGACGTAGAGAATGATGGAGGAAGTGAGTTAATAGAAGAGCCAAGAGCGTCCACAGAGGTTTTGTCTAAAGTGGATGGTAGTGACGGATGCCGAATCCACCAAAATTAATAAACTAAATTAACGCCCTTACTTGCAGCAATGAGTTTCGACCTGAGTCTTCTCCCAATGGTCAATCTCAAAATTATAAATTAACTAGCTCAAGGAAATTAAAATGCTAAATAGTAATAACAAGCAATCAATCCAAGGTCATTGCCAAATGGTAGCCTTAACTAAGGATATTATCTAGAAAGTGCATGGTAAAGAAGTTTGGATGCTTTGGTGCAGAGTAAGTAATTGATTTGACTTGAAGTGATTAAATTTTCAAGATGTCTTCGCACGTAGTATAATGGAGAATATAGATCATCAAAAGGACTATATGGTGAAATAAATTTCAGTTAGCTGATTCCCGGTGTTTATTAGGATTCAGGACGTAGAAGACTAATCAAACGAATAAGTACTGGGTACCCCTAAGAATCCATTAGTCAGAGTCAGAGTGTAAGGTGAGAGATTCTCTTCTTACCCACTTTCCGGTCTTTTCCATTTCTAAAAGGGCAGGGAGAATTTAAAAAGCCTACCAGCTGTTCTTGTTATATATTTCTTAATGTAAATCATATAAGCTCTGACTAAGTGACTATTGATATTTGATGTAATTGGTCTGTCATTTGACATGCAAACAAACTACTGTATCATGCAGATGGTTTTATTCAACATTGCCTTCTTTGGAACGGGAAATTTTGCAAGTATTGCTAGTTTCGAGATTTCATCTGTCTATCGGTTCATTACTATCTTTAGTGTAAGTGAAAGTTGAACTTGTTTTTGATATTTATATTACCTATTTTTTTATCAGCATTTTAACTGAGAATGTTTCCTCCCAATTGCAGCCATTTCTCATGGCAGCGCTACTAATCTTCAAGTTATTTATACCCTTCATGCTTGTCATGTAAGTGCACTTGCAATTTTTCTGGTGATGCTATTTATAATTTATAATTGTTTTACAAAACTACTTCTTTCTGACAAACCTATAATTGGTGGGGTAAGTCCTTTTATTTTTTATGATGATCCCAATTAAATGATATGTGATCATATTAACAGTTGAGAATAGACAACTGAATATAATCTGAATTGCTTGTGTGTTAAATCACACAGCAGAAAGTTCATTCTTATATACACTTAGGATAATAATTACAACAATAATTACAGCTTTTAGTTCAAGATAATTAAGTAAAATTACTATTTCCCAAGTGCATGAACATATGTATGTCACTAATGTGTTGCACATTGTGCATCTTGAATACATTTGATGATTTCGTTTATTCATAGAATAACACTTGATACATTTTATAATAATTTTTTTCTGTTTCCTAAAATTTTGGAGAAAATGATGTTTCACTGGGTATAATCTGTAAATTCCAAATTCCAAATTTCATAAATAATGCTTTTGACATCATGATTCAGCTTTTTAGTGTTGACATTTTGCTTCTGTTTCTTACTGACGTTATTACTTATAGCAATAACAGTTGTAGTGGTTCTAAATCTTTTGTACTATTGTCCATCTTATATTACTTGCAACGGATGGAACTGCAGATGTGTATTCAGTGCAATAACCAAACTGAACGAAGTTCCAAAGTTGGGATGCTACTTTCTTGTTATATTATTCTCAGACGTGATGACCATTCACTTCTTCTTCCTGGTATACTCACCCTATTCTTCATAATTTCATTTAGTTTCCATATTCTATGTAATTTCTTGGTTTATTTGCTTTTCACCGTAATTCTAATTTGCCGTTTGCTAATTTTAATGCCTGAGGATATATATTTGAGACATGTACCCTAAGACTGAGTGTGATGGTTGGCAGGTTCGAAATACAGGAAGTTGGATGGAAATTGGTAACAGTATCAGTCATTTTGGTATAGTGAGTGCCCAAGTTGTTTTTGTTCTTTTACTATTTGCTCTTACAAATATATACACAAAAGACCTCCACTGTAATTCAGCAGTGCCATCTGCACGAAAGGCAAACTAGAGTGCATCGAAGTTAGGTGTATTATGGCTCTAAATGAATCTACGTTATCATCATGGAAATGATTCCACACATCGTTGTTGGAGGCTTTGAAGATTTATGACCTGGTATTATGTGTCTAACTCTATCCTGGCTAACAAATTTTGTGTGTGAGCTCCAGACTCGAATGATTTTTCCTATGCTCGCTGACCTTTTTACAACTGGGGCTGAAATTTTTGCACGTTAACAACAGAATGTGGTTCAAATTAGTACTCACTCTGACAGTGACAAGGTACTCAGGTAAAGGCCTTCAAATCAAAGCATTGTGACTGAGCCAAGTTATGGAATCAAGAACTTTCATATGAAGTGTTTTCTTTAATTACTACCCATGGTATTTGAGAGTTGTACACACCTGAGTAGAGTCAAGGCCTGGGTGATTTCGTGACGCTTTGCTTGTCCAAAAAGCAACTGAAACGTATTTTTTTAAAAAAAAAAACTCAATGTAACTTTGACATTGCTAATTTTATTTTTTTCTCCTTTCGGATTTATAACTGAGGTTATATGTTGAGATATTTTCTCCTTCACACTTACATAGATCTACACGCCAGGTATTAAAAAAAAAAAAAAAAAAGATATGGAAGTCTCATTTAATAAAAATTCGGGATGTAATCATTGACCTTGTCGCAAACTCTATTTAATATCTATTATGTATCGTTTTTTTTTTTTTCTAGATGCGTATCTATTATCTATTATATAGAGTATAAGTAATAAGGACCAACATATGGTCGGTCCAAGTGGTAAGGGATTTGGATACTTTAAGCAAGTGATCAGGGGTTCGAATGTTGACTTTGTGTATAGAGAAAACCTGGTTGAGGGGGGAACATACCTTGTGTATCCAACAGGTTCCTCGATGGAGATTAGTTACTACTAATGGTGGTAGATACTTCGTACTTATGTCATGGTTACAAAAAGAAAGAGTATACTACTCCGGTCCACAATATAAACAAAAAGTCTCAAATTTTTTGGTCCAAAATATAAGTAAATTTCAACTACTTCCATCCTTTTTAATGAAGTTATTCTCAAAATACCTTTCATTTAATACAAATTTAGTTTTCCAATGACTCCTTTTATTCTCAACAACACAAGTTTAATAAATAAGAGTAAGGGTAATTTAGGTAATAAACTTAATTTTTTATTCCTAATGACTTTTAAATGAGATTAACTAACTATCTTAATATGTGTGTCTCATTCAATTTTTGCTTACAATAGAGATCGGACAGAGTAAGTAATAAGTAATTAGAGCTTAAGTCATTGACCATGTCATATTGATGATGACTTAAACGTATTGCAAACTTATCCAAAAATTTCTGCAACTTAAACGTAGCTCAAGTGATTGGTGTTGGATGAAAATTTGGATTGATGTTATAGGTTCATGTCACTCATTGAGTATATGTAATTCGTACCACAATGTGACATGTTAAATTACATGTAAACTTATATTTATTTTATTTGTAAAAAATATAGTTCTATATTTAAAAAATTTCAAAAGAAAATAAAAATGTGGATGAATCTTGTTTGATAACTTCTTTGTCATGCTTTCCAAAAAATTTAATAACGTTTACTAGAACTTTAGCCTATCCTTCCAATGTTTCAAAATCAAAATACTAAAAGTTGATTACAAATTCAGAGTATGCTGTGAACCATTAAAGATGTGTGAAAGAACATGGTTCGACTAGTTAAATCGTTTTTCTGGTTTGACTTCCATTTAATATTCATCAATTGTACAATGATCAATAGAGAGGAATCACTGTTTTAAGTACATAGAACTAATGGTTGAACTTCTCCCTCCTATGTTTGGCCGTGGATCTTACTGGTTTGCCTCCTTTGATGTAGTCCACTTCCAAGCTCATATCGGCTCCAACGCGGATGATTCTCACCATTTTCCAAGCCTCAAATGTACATTTCCTACACAACAAAACAAGAAACATCACAGTTATTCGAACTAAGTGATAATCAAGCAAAAAAAAAGAAGAAAAAAAGAGAGAGTAAATTATGTCTAAATGAACTAAAATGCATGCAAATCTATAAAATATGATGTTGTTTCATACACATCAACTCATATGTGACAATCAAGGTCACAATTCTGACTTCGTTTCCAATATAATTTAAAAAGAAATCTTTCATAATTTAATATCGATAAGTTACAAACTATTTTGATGCTTTTATTTGTATATTTTTCATATGTTATTCTCATATTTTTTCTCCCAGCCTTTTTTAGGAACTCCACAGTTTTTGTCTATCTAAATTTATTGATGTTGTGAGTTAAATTTTGAAATTTTTTTTTATATAACATCAAAGGTTAACTATCTTCTAACACGTGAAATTTAATTAGTAATTTATTGACATAACAATTGCATTTTATTGCACTATTATCTACATAAATTATAATTGCACTCCTGACTCAATATTCCATTGTGTGATTCATCGCCTAGTAGTAGTAATATAATGAAAATGTTTTTCTAAAATAAATTTGTCTCTAAAATAAAAGATATATCCATTCTTAGATTATTTGATAAATCGATATCTCTGATTCTTTATAACTTTTATAGTTTTATCAAATAGAGGTAAATATCTTATTTGCTTACCTTATAAAGAAATTTAATTTAAAAGAATCTTATGCATGGTCACCATAAGCATTAAGAACGTGTTACCCACAAGACAGAAAAATGGATGTGTGGCCACAAAATTCCCAAATTTCCAATATTCACATTTTTTAGATAACAAATACAAAATAAGATAACAATATATATATATATATATATTGTTATCTTATTTTGTATTTGTTATCTAAAAAATGTGAATATTGGAAATTTGGGAATTTTGTGGCCACACATCCATTTTTCTGTCTTGTGGGTAACACGTTCTTAATGCTTATGGTGACCATGCATAAGATTCTTTTAAATTAAATTTCTTTATAAGGTAAGCAAATAAGATATTTACCTCTATTTGATAAAACTATAAAAGTTATAAAGAATCAGAGATATCGATTTATCAAATAATCTAAGAATGGATATATCTTTTATTTTAGAGACAAATTTATTTTAGAAAAACATTTTCATTATATTACTACTACTAGGCGATGAATCACACAATGGAATATTGAGTCAGGAGTGCAATTATGTAATTTATGTAGATAATAGTGCAATAAAATGCAATTGTTATGTCAATAAATTACTAATTAAATTTCACGTGTTAGAAGATAGTTAACCTTTGATGTTATATAAAGAAAAAATTTCAAAATTTAACTCACAACATCAATAAATTTAGATAGACAAAAAACTGTGGAGTTCCTAAAAAAGGCTGGGAGAAAAAATATGAGAATAACATATGAAAAATATACAAATAAAAGCATCAAAATAGTTTGTAACTTATCGATATTAAATTATGAAAGATTTCTTTTTAAATTATATTGGAAACGAAGTCAGAATTGTGACCTTGATTGTCACATATGAGTTGATGTGTATGAAACAACATCATATTTTATAGATTTGCATGCATTTTAGTTCATTTTTTTTTTCTTCTTTTTTTTTGCTTGATTATCACTTAGTTCGAATAACTGTGATGTTTCTTGTTTTGTTGTGTAGGAAATGTACATTTGAGGCTTGGAAAATGGTGAGAATCATCCGCGTTGGAGCCGATATGAGCTTGGAAGTGGACTACATCAAAGGAGGCAAACCAGTAAGATCCACGGCCAAACATAGGAGGGAGAAGTTCAACCATTAGTTCTATGTACTTAAAACAGTGATTCCTCTCTATTGATCATTGTACAATTGATGAATATTAAATGGAAGTCAAACCAGAAAAACGATTTAACTAGTCGAACCATGTTCTTTCACACATCTTTAATGGTTCACAGCATACTCTGAATTTGTAATCAACTTTTAGTATTTTGATTTTGAAACATTGGAAGGATAGGCTAAAGTTCTAGTAAACGTTATTAAATTTTTTGGAAAGCATGACAAAGAAGTTATCAAACAAGATTCATCCACATTTTTATTTTCTTTTGAAATTTTTTAAATATAGAACTATATTTTTTACAAATAAAATAAATATAAGTTTACATGTAATTTAACATGTCACATTGTGGTACGAATTACATATACTCAATGAGTGACATGAACCTATAACATCCATCCAAATTTTCATCCAACCTCAATCACTTGAGCTACGTTTAAGTTGCAGAAATTTTTGGATAAGTTTGCAATACGTTTAAGTCATCATCAATATGACATGGTCAATGACTTAGGCTCTAATTACTTATTACTTACTCTGTCCGATCTCTATTGTAAGCAAAAATTGAATGAGACACACATATTAAGATAGTTAGTTAATCTCATTTAAAAGTCATTAGGAATAAAAAATTAAGTTTATTACCTAAATTACCCTTACTCTTATTTATTAAACTTGTGTTGTTGAGAATAAAAGGAGTCATTGGAAAACTAAATTTGTATTAAATGAAAGGTATTTTGAGAATAACTTCATTAAAAAGGATGGAAGTAGTTGAAATTTACTTATATTTTGGACCAAAAAATTTGAGACTTTTTGTTTATATTGTGGACCGGAGTAGTATACTCTTTCTTTTTGTAACCATGACATAAGTACGAAGTATCTACCACCATTAGTAGTAACTAATCTCCATCGAGGAACCTGTTGGATACACAAGGTATGTTCCCCCCTCAACCAGGTTTTCTCTATACACAAAAGTCAACATTCGAACCCCTGATCACTTGCTTAAAGTATCCAAATCCCTTACCACTTGGACCGACCATATGTTGGTCCTTATTACTTATACTCTATACTCTGTATAATAGATAATAGATACGCATCTAGAAAAAAAAAAAAAACGATACATAATAGATATTAAATAGAGTTTGCGATAAGGTCATTACATCCCGAATTTTTATTAAATGAGAGACTTCCATATCTTTTTTTTTTTAATACCTGGCGTGTAGATCTATGTAAGTGTGAAGGAGAAAATATCTCAACATATAACCTCAGTTATAAATCCGAAAGGAGAAAAAAAATAAAATTAGCAATGTCAAAGTTACATTGAGTTTTTTTTTAAAAAAAATACGTTTCAGTTGCTTTTTGGACAAGCAAAGCGTCACGAAATCACCCAGGCCTTGACTCTACTCAGGTGTGTACAACTCTCAAATACCATGGGTAGTAATTAAAGAAAAACACTTCATATGAAAGTTCTTGATTCCATAACTTGGCTCAGTCACAATGCTTTGATTTGAAGGCCTTTACCTGAGTTCCTCGTCATCACTGTCAGAGTGAGTACAAATTTGAACCACATTCTGTTAACGTGCAAACATTTCAGCCCCAGTTGCAAGAAGGTCAGCGAGCATAGGAAAAATCGTTCGAGTCTGGAGCTCACACATAAATTTAAGTTAGCCAGGGTAGACACATAATACCAGGTATTGGTCATAAATCTTCAAAGCCTCCAACAAGGATGTGTGGACTCATTTCCATGATGATAAGGTAGTTCATTTAGAGCCATAATACACCCAACTTCCATGCACTCTAATTTGCCTTTCGTGCGGATGGCACTGCTGAATTACAGTGGAGGTCTTTTGTGTATATATTTGTAAGAGCAAATAGTAAAAGAACAAAAACAACTTGGGCACTCACTATACCAAAATGACTGATACTGTTACCAATTTCCATCCAACTTCCTGTATTTCGAACCTGCCAACCATCACACTCAGTATTAGGGTACATGTCTCAAATATATATCCTCAGGCATAAAATTAGCAAACGGCAAATTAGAAGTTATGGTGAAAAGCAAATAAACCAAGAAATTACATAGAACATGGAAACTAAATGAAATTATGAAGAATAGGGTGAGTATACCAGGAAGAAGAAGTGAATGGTCATCACGTCTGAGAATAATATAACAAGAAAATAGCATCCCAACCTTGGAACTTCGTTCAGTTTGGTTATTGCACTGAATACACATCTGCAGTTCCATCCGTTGCAAGTAATATAAGATGGACAATAGTACAAACGATTTAGAACCAGTACAACTGTTATTGCTATTAGTAATAACGTCAGTAAGAAACAGAAGCAAAATGTCAACACTAAAAAGCTGAATCATAATGTCAAAAGCATTATTTATGAAATTTGGAATTTACAGATTATACCCAGTGAAACATCATTTTCTCCAAAATTTTAGGAAACAGAAAAAAATTATTATAAAATGTATCAAGTGTTATTCTATGAATAAACGAAATCATCAAATGTATTCAAGAAGCACAATGTGCATCACATTAGTGATATACATATGTTCATGCACTTGGGAAATAGTAACTTTACTTAATTATCTTGAACTAAAAGCTGTAATTATTGTTGTAATTATTATCCTAAGTGTATATAAGAATGAACTTTCTGCTGTGTGATTTAACACAAGCAATTCAGATTATATTCAGTTGTCTATTCTCAACTGTTAATATGATCACATATCATTTAATTGGGATCATCATAAAAAATAAAAGGACTTACCCCACCAATTATAGGTTTGTCAGAAAGTAGTAGTTTTGTAAAACAATTATAAATTATAAATAGCATCACCAGAAAAATTGCAAGTGCACTTACATGACAAGCATGAAGGGTATAAATAACTTGAAGATTAGTAGCGCTGCCATGAGAAATGGCTGCAATTGGGAGGAAACATTCTCAATTAAAATGCTGATAAAAAAATAGGTAATATAAATATCAAAAACAAGTTCAACTTTCACTTACACTAAAGATAGTAATGAACCGATAGACAGATGAAATCTCGAAACTAGCAATACTTGCAAAATTTCCCGTTCCAAAGAAGGCAATGTTGAATAAAACCATCTGCATGATACAGTAGTTTGTTTGCATGTCAAATTACGGACCAATTACATCAAATATCAATAGTCACTTAGTCAGAGCTTATATGATTTACATTAAGAAATATATAACAAGAACAGCTGGTTGGCTTTTTAGATTCTCCCTGCCCTTTTAGAAATCGAAAAGGCCGGAAAGCGGGTAAGAAGAGAATCTCTCACCTTACACTCTGACTGTGACTAATGGATTCTTAGGGGTACCCAGTACTTATTCATTTGATTAGTCTTCTAAGTCCAGAATCTTAATAAACACCGGGAATCAGCTAACTGAAATTTATTTCACCATATAGTCCTTTTGATGATCTATATTCTCCATTATACAACATGCGAAGACATCTTGAAAATTTAATCACTTCAAGTCAAATCAATTACTTACTCTGCACCAAAGCATCCAAACTTCTTTACCATGCACTTTCTAGATAATATCCTTAGTTAAGGCTACCATTTGGCAATGACTTTGGATTGATTGCTTGTTATTACTATTTAACATTTTAATTTCCTTGAGCTAGTTAATTTATAATTTTGAGATTGACCATTGGGAGAAGACTCAGGTCGAAACTCATTGCTGCAAGTAAGGGCGTTAATTTGGTTTATTAATTTTGGTGGATTCGGCATCCGTCACTACCATCCACTTTAGACAAAACCTCTGTGGACGCTCTTGGCTCTTCTATTAACTCACTTCCTCCATCATTCTCTACGTCTCATGGTCCAACATTCGACTTCCCATTGCCATAAGAGAAGGCACCCACTCTTGTGTTACACATCATCCTATTGCTTCTTTTATTAGTATAAACATCTTCTTCCTCTCAATCCTTTGTCGCTTCTCTTCATGCTCCACAGTTCCTAAGAGCCTAAGACTATCTTTAAGGCTCTGGCTCATGCTATATCAGCACATCCTATGACTCTGAATTAGATTGGCATTTTCAGCCATTACGTGATGAGTTTCAAAAGGTGCTACACAAAATGATATTTGTTACTCAGCACTTAGCAATGTGCACTGGACAGGGCAGAGAGAATAGGGCAAGAATTGTTACCACCAGTCTTGGGCAACAATAGGTGATGAATGATCTAGATTTTATCATCAGACTTGGTAGCAGTTGCAAAGCTATCAGAAAATTGCATCCCATTTTACAGATTCAAAAGAGGTTAGCATTTTGGCTGTAGATTGGATGATGGGTCATTTGGTGATTTGAAGAGGAGTCAATGTAATTAAATTTAATAAAAAACCAAAATAGAGAGGATGTTCAAATTTAATCAATTATGAAGGAAAAGACAGAAAGAATAAGACTTACAAAGACCAATGGGATCCTCACATCAGCTAGCTGCAAAGATCTAGTATCACGTTCAAGGATGGCATTATTTGTAACTTTTCTGATGGAGTCTGATGACTTATTCACAATATTTAAGTTGAGAAGTGTATTTTCAAATAGTATCCATGCCATAAGTACAAGAGCAAGAGCAGCATAGAATAAAGCTTCATATCTGCACAGGTTTCAAGAAGGAACAGGTGAAACATATGCATTATTATATCAACAAGGAGATTCAAAGAGCAGCTGGAAGAAAAAATAAAGAGTCAGGTGCATGAGAATATACCCAATGGACAGAAGAAGGAATGGAGGTGCAAAGCCAAGAAATATGGAAGTAAGTCGGGATAAGAGGCTATTTTCTGAGAATAGTGGGAGCACCATTGAAAAACCTAAAGAAGAGGCGGTCAATGTCATACAACATTGAATCTGAATTTTAAATGCTTCAAGTACAATTAACTCAGAAGTAAACAAGAATGAAAAAAATGGTATATAAGAATGCAAGTTCCCACCCTTAGGAGCATCTGAACTATTGTGGATTATATGGAGTAGATTGGACAACCAAATGACAGACCGTATAGCGTATACAAATAATAACAGCTAATAAAATACTAAAGAATGTAAATCAAATAAGCTGACCAAATTCAAAGTTCATATCATCGAATTCCATTCCCCATTCATAGTAATTTCTCATTGGGAACCCAAAGAAGGCAAGTTCTATACAGTGTTAATAGTATCCAACTAATTTATATCTTTAAATGAATAAAACTAAAGAAAATTAATTATAACCTTGCATGAGCCCCTTTGCGAACCCTAGCAGTTCACAAGTCATGTTTTCTCACACGATTTCTCTCAAACCCGACGAGAAAAATTTTCAGAAATGGAAACAATAGATCAAAGGTGTGGTTCGTGGCCACAAGCTTGGACGATTCATCACTCTGCCTCGTATTTCATCGCGATTTCTATCTGATTCTGATCACGATTCTGACACTGTTACTCTACAATATCTCGAGTTGGAACAGCAAGACGCATTCGCGACTTGGCTTTTATCTTCAATCTTGGAATCGCTATTTGAATTTTCCTAAAGAGTATAAGGACCTATTTGAATTTTTACAAAAAGTTCAGGACCCACAAATAGCAGGTGGATGGATCACTTAACAGAACCATAGCGCATACTTAACGAAACCCTAGAAAGGTGTATGAGGGACCCAATTACAAATTTTCAATGTGTTCAGGAACATAGTTACAAACTTTAAAGTATAGGGACCTATTTGAAAATTCTCAAATAGTTCAAGGACCTGGAGATTAATTTAACATAAAATAATCTCTCTTCTAAAGAAAGATTATTAAAATTGTACAAAAAAGTCACTCAAAATAAATAAATAAATAAATAGGAAATGAGAAATAGCATGAATACTTTGCTCACTGAAACATGTTCAGATTTAGTTCAAGGACCAGCTGCAAAGAAAATTAAAATGTTGCCATCCATACCATATAGAGAAAGAAAAACAAAAATTGATGGGTAAAACATGTATTCTGAGAAGGAACATGGAAAATATGGTAAGATGACACTACATTTTAAAAAAAAAAGTCTGAATGGGACCTAACAGACTCAAGCAAAAGGAGAAGAATCAAAACTATACCAGCAATGGACCAATTTATCAACTGGTGCAATGCAAGAAGCTCTCGCTTTTCAGTTCTGTGAGATGTTGATAAATACACCATGATCGAAGATAAAGCAACCAAAAGAGCCTAGTTATGGACAAAAAATGGTAATCACTGGATTTGTCAGTTATTATACATAATTAAGCTTCCAAATCCAATGGCAGAGGAGTCCTGACATATACCTGTAAGTAAAATAGAGATGAAATTTTGGGACTTTTCAACTCGCGATTGCATATACTTAGCCAATACTTACTCCCGCCAGCATGTAAGTCAATCCACCTCGCAGCTATTCCTATGATGATAATAACAGCCCCACTACCAACTCTGCAGACATAATAATTTGATGTGCTTAACAGCATTGTTTGGATTCAGAATGTGCTAGAACGATGAGACAGAAAAAGCAACCAACAGAAAACAAAGATGATATAAAGCAAAATGGGAAAAAAAAGAAAAATACAGCAGCAGAAAGAGAGAACCTCAACAAGAGGGAAGTGAAAGTAAAAATTTGTTAAGATCTTTCTTGCAATATAGATTAAAGGAACATCTCAGAACCTTAATGATAGAAAACAGAGTGGCAAGCAACTTTTTGAAGCATGAGTCGAGGTGCATTTGTAAGTTGCTAATTCACTTAAAAAACAGAGAATGACTATGGAAAGGGATTATAGCATAGAAACATTTGAAGATTGTTGAACAGACTATTCGTCTATTAGAGTGCATTTATGATTCAAAGTGCAATCAAATTTGAATATTAGTTTCCAGCTGAAAATCCTGGAAAATTAGGATATTTCAAAATGCCAATTTAAGAGATAAAGAGGTTTGATGAAGCAATAGAGATGGAAAGGGATATAGATAATGCAATGTGAGCGAACAGGTACCTTTATTTTTAAATATGTAAAAAGGGAAATTAGCAATAGGAATTGACAAATTGTATTGCTCAAGTATCCTACACGTGTATCCTAAAACCATTTGCCATTAAGGGGGGAAGGTATTGCCCTATTGTTATGTTAACATATCCATTCGAAAAGTATAATAATAATCAGATAAGACTTGAACATTGAAAATGCAATGGGAAAATTTAAGAATCAAACTATTGTTTTAAAGGCTATAGTTTGTGAGTTGGGTTCAGCAAGTTCTGTTTGTCTACCATTCTCATACATTAATATTTGGCTTTTGTTTACATAATGCTTACACTATTGGAAGGATATATCCAGTGAATGTGACTTACACTAATTGATTATTGTCAGGAATTTCTGCTGGCATCAATGTGAAAAGAGACAGAAACCAACATGCAATGCAAACATATATCGGTACACCAGATCTCCAAGGAATTGACATAAAAAGATATAAAGAAACTGTTGCCCCAGCAATTAGAAAACACCCAGTATAGAGCTTCCTCTCAGTGAAGCTGTAAACCTGCAGTTGGAACCAAATAGTTTTCCCATCAGATGAATTAAAACCTTGTTAGGCTACAGAATATTATGATAAACATTCATACCAGGAACTCAAGAATGAAAACTGAGACAGCAGTAGTGGCTAGAAGCTTGATGATATAATTCATTCTTCTTCCAGATAAGTGCTTCCATAATGCATTTATAAACTGGTATTCACTAAATATTTGCACCCATAAAAATGATGTCATTATGGTGTACATATGATAAAGTGGAGGAGAGTGCTCCAGCAATAATATTAGACAAAGCATCCCCGTTCCCATGCATCCATATAGATATATCTGCAAAAGAAGATAAGATACATGATCTAATTAATTGATGGCCAATAAAGAAAAAAAGAATTGATGCTTATACAAAATCCATAAGAGTCTATTATCTTCAGCTAAGAATTTAATCAGCTAATTTTCCATGAAATTCGTACATTTTCATATAAAGATTAGTACGTGTTTCTCCATAAAATATCTTTTTTTTTTCCACTTGATGTAGTAAGCTCACAAGAAGTTAACTAGAAACAACATTTTGGAAAGGTTAAGCTTACACAAACATTACTTTTGCACGATTATTTCTCTGAACTGCTTGCTCGACTCCAAAAATATTTCCTGGCAATGAAGTATAAGACTGCAGCACATGAAGAACAAGATAGAACATCCAACCAAGATACCCCAAGGTTATTATAGACATAAGCATCAGCCAGTCATAAGTCTGAAAATAGTGAAGTCCTTGCAATGCTAAACTTCTGAGGTTTTGGGATAGGTCCATTGCAGCATCATAATCTTTAGCCAATATCAAATCCTCAATTTTGTCCAATATTGAAGAATAATGAGACAGTGGTTTGAAAGGTTTGAAGTACAAAGAATACGACTGCTTAATATCTGAAGTTGTCAAGGAAACCAACATCAAATAAGGAATTCTCCAATTCATTTCCCTTCTACATAGTCATCAAGAGAATGAAACACCATTACTATGTTTATATTTTCTTATATTACATTATCATGAATTCGCTCCCACAAAATATTCTTTATTTTTTCTCATTGAATAATGGTTACACCCTTTGGAATATTCCTGTTTATGGAAAAAAATTGTATCAGTTGAAATTTGAAAGGTTTGATAATCATTTCAGCGGCACCACACTGAAGCAGAAGATGCTGTGCTAAAGGATTCAAGGAAAAACCAGTCCATATCGTAGATAATAAATCAATGTAGGCAAAAGGATACGTGATTTGCGAAGAAACTGGTTCAGAATTTCTTTTGTATTGGCTAGAACAGCTTCAACTTCTTCAGCCTGGATATCATATAAATTGAAAATAAATCTTTATCAGATAATAAATCTCAGTTTGATAATAAATGTAGAAACTTTTACTTTCCTACCCAGCATTCCGTAAAAAATGACATAATATTCCAATGAAAATGATCAACAGAAGAAGCACATTAGCCTGCTATTCATGAAAACCATAAATAAGTCCTTTATCAATCACAACTAAAGGAATATATATACCTTGGTCATGTTAATGTAATCTAGGGGTAGACTTCCAACTGAGTTAACAGGACACGGCAGACCGAGTAGTGTAGACTGTCAGAAAATTGAATAAGTATAAAGGATGGTTGAGAAATACTCATCAAGCTTGCAATAGAAATCTTCAAGTAAAAATAAACTTTACAACCATGAGTGGTGCAATATCAGCCTGATTGACATCCACCCTTTCTATCCCATGCAAGCCCCATTCAGTTGGTGTTGGCGCGTCATGCACATGGTCATCAACAAACCGAAAACCACAGTCAGAATGATTGCTGCTAGATACTGGCCTTGGATATTTAACACCTGCTCCCCAAGCAACAAGGGGAGTATCAGTGTTTGAAGGATGCCCATCTCCATGGCTACCTATATTAGAAATAAGATAAAATAATTAAACAAATAAAATAGAAAACCATTACTATGATACCTTCTTTATTTCAAAACAACAATCAAATAATAGTAATAAAGGAAAATGAACAACTCAAGTACTTGGAAATTGAAGAATTCTTTAATGTCAAAGACAAGGACTAACTCCGGGAACCAATGCCTCAATGCATGCTTTCTTCAAATGATAGTATGAGAGTCACGAGAAGGAATAAATGATAGTACTTGTGTGGTTGAGAGGTACATCTTAAGCTCAAAGGAAAGTTTTTCCACAAAACTATAATACTAGTAATGCTTTATAATACTAAATGTGGGGAGATGAAATGCCAACAAAAGCATAAGCTAAATGTAGTAGAGATGAGAATGTTATGATGGATGAGTGGACACACAAGGAAAGATAAAATAAGGAATGGATGTATTAAGAGAGAAAGTAGGAGTAGCACCTATTGAGAAAAAGGTGACAGAATCTTGCCTAAGATGGTTTGGCGATTTGAGAAGACCAACAGAAGCCCCACTAAGAAGAGTTGACCAATGGAGGATAACCCAAATTTTAGAGGTAGAGGGAAGCCAAGGAAAACTCTAGAGAGACTATAAAAAAGACCTAGATCTAAATGACCTTTTTGAAAACCAGGTTTTTGGCATAACACAATAGCATGATTTGATCCGTGCAGCTGACCCCACTTAGTGGTAAAAAGCTTCTGTAGTTATTGTAAGAATTTGGAGAAGTGGTAGGGTAGCTGAGAGAGATAAAGAAATGGAAAGCTAACAGCAATCCAAGTAATGGAATTTAGAACATCATATGCTTTCTGACTAAACCAATAGCCAGGATGTGTCAATATGATGTGTCATCCCACAGGAAGTACAGATACTCACAAGACTAGTTTTTCACCAGAATATACAATCTAGATCCAGACTAAGCATTATCATTATTTGTCTCCTTAGTGGCCATATAAAATACAAGTATATTACAAATAAAATAAAATAAAAGAGAAGACATAGCTTCCTTGCACAATTACTGTGTTTAAATTATAACAAGCAAAGTAAAGGACTTCAAATGCTAGTTAGTATATGGTAGACAATGAGATATCATTCCGACAAATTCTTGCTTCCACATGTTTCAACACCTATACCGAAATTAACATTATGTCTTTATGACATGAAGCAAAAGATATCCAGACATAAGTATGCTAAAAAATTATTTCAACCTTTGTCACTCATCCCATGATCTGCTGTAAAAATATATGCTGTACGATTATCCTTGAAATAATCTTCAAGAAGATTATAAACACTTTCAGCTACATGGTCAACAACCTTTACATTGTTGAGATAGATGGACGAATAGGGCCTATGCGCATGGCCATTAGAGTCGCATCCAAGCAGGTGCAGGAATACAACAAGATTATCCTGCTGCAGTAACTCCTTTAACTTTGAGTCTTCATTGGACCTATTAAGAAGGCTTCGAAATTGATCAAGAGACCACATGTCCAGAAATGATGCATCTGCATTAAGAATTTGAGAGCACGGATAAATGTATGAAATTAAGAATAAGGGTTACATAAGTTAATATATATCATGGCACATCACTAAAATTTCTAATTAGCTCAAAACGAAAATTTTCAAACTTTGACCACACCATTGCACATTTTACAGTAATGGAGTCTTAAAAAGCCCGTGTTTCAAAACAAAATAGGTAGAAAATTTCTAAAAATGTCCCTCGTTTATTTGGAAAAGAGAGAAAAAATAATACAAATGGACAGGATGATAAGAAATCCTCCTTCAAATAAAAAAAAGTGGAAAAGCAAACAACAGGGAACAACAGACTTCAAGGCAGCAAAGCTAGCCTATCCCTCAACATGCCACCCCTTTAAAAAGATCATGTGCTTTACAAACCATATCGAAGCCAACAAACGTGTAATCTTATCCCAAAGCAGCTGCATATCTAAAGAGATATCCTCACAAAAGTGAGAATTATGCTCCAAATGCACCAAACTGTAGCATATATTGCACATTGCCACAATTTTGGCTTCTTGACTTATACCAAAACCAGTCAACCTGGTCAACAAAAAATGGTCCAAGGAATTAGGGCGCACCCAATATTCTCCAAAAATGCTGAACAAAGAATCCCATAAAGTAGTGGCAGCAAAAGTGCAAAACAATGCAAGAATGGATAAGGAGCAGATTCTTAGCTCATAACACATACTAGGGGATTGGCAACTGTGACCTACACATGTAGCATGTCATTGGTATTAATTCTATTAAGCACAACTGTCGAACCATGTTAGAGTGTATCCTGAGTTGTGGGTCAGGTGTAGGTGATTAGCTCTTTGCTGAGTCAGCAGAGTTAGTTAGCAGGAGGTTAGCTAGCAGTTAGAACTTGCTTCTCCTTAGCTATTACATATAGCTTAACTGTACCGAATCTAGATAGTTAATTTAATACAAGTTCATTCTTCATATTCAATTTCTCTCTCCTCTCTCTTCTCTCTACCTACATTTCTAGCATGGTATCACGAGCTTGAGGTTTTGTCATGGCTTCCACAATAGATGAAGACACTGCACCTCATCCTCCGCCGTCTCTGCCGCCATCGCACTCACCAGCGAGGTTGTTACCCAATCTCTCTTCGCTAATCACTGCGAAACTCACTAATGATAATTTCCTTCACTGGAAGTAAATTGTAGAAGCAGTTATTCGTGCGAATCGTCTAGATCGGTTTGTTGTTTGTCCATGGATACTGGATACCTTCGCGCTATCTCACTGATGAAGATCATTTCACTGACAAGGTTAATCCAGAGTACTTGGCATGGGAAGTGTAGTTGGTTGCACCCATGCATGGCAAGTGTGGATGAACTCCACAACCATTTCAATTCGCAAACCAAAGCCAAAAGTGCTCAACTACAATCTAAATTATGCCATATGACCAAAAGGGATCAGAAAATTTTCAGAATATCTGCTCCGCATCAAGGCGATTATTGATGCCTTGATCCCCATTGGCACTCCCATCACCTTTCAGGAGCATATTGATGCAGATCTTGAAGGATTACTTGAGGAGTATCATATTCTCTTCCCTTTTCCCTACAATCGAAAGTCATGTTGAGTCCTACTCAATTGCTGAGATTGAAGCTCTCTTGCTTTCATGTGAATATCGTCTAGAAAGGACCAAGGTTAAATCTGCCATAGATGCCTTCTTCGTTAATCTTGCTCATACCTCCAATGAGACCTCTAATTAGGTGCAAGTTTCTGCAACTCCACCTCCTCCTGCTTCTTTCACCACCAATGATCATTATCAGTCTACTAATGCAACTTTTCATCCTCCTGGAAATGGTTATCGAGGAGGTAGCGGTGGCAGGTTTGGTCATCATTGCCGTGGAAGAGGCAGAAGATTTGGGAACCGAGTTGGTTTTGGTGTTTATTGCCAGATCTGCAATAGAAACAATCAGAATGCTCTCAACTGTTACTATATGTTTGATGAGTCTTGAACCTCACTGATTGGTCCTTTCTATAACTATGGCAAAGGTCGAAGTTTTCAACAGGCTCCTATCCAACCAACTCTGCCTCATTCTCTTCAACACTTTTTTAGCAGCCTCAGTTGCCTTCCCCTGCCACTCAGCAGCAATCTTCACTACCTAATAAGCCACCCCAGTTGCCCTTACCTTGGCAGACCTCTACTCACCACAATAATGCTCAGTTTAGTGGTAATCAGCAACCCTATGGTCCAATGACTATGGCTGCCTCCAATTCAGGACATGATTCAAATGACTGGTATCTGGACAGTGGAGCAACGCACCATGTAACCTCAGATGCTGGCAATCTCCATCAACAAGTTGCCTCTTGTTGCATTGACAATTATGGGTAATGGTCTTGGCCTTCATATTAATATTAATTCGGTAGGTTCTGCATTTGTAAAATCACCCTATGATAGCATTGTCACACTCACTCTAACTGATTCGCTACATGTCCCTACAATTACAAAGAATCTTCATAGTGTCAGCAAATTTTCGAAAGATAATCATGTCTTTTTTGAGTTCCATCCCCATGTATGTTATGTCAAATCTCAGGATGATAGGAGAATCCTTTTAGAAGGAACGTCAATTCTCAGGGCCTTATGTGTTCACCAATTTCTCTGTTGCTACAAGACCATCTCAAACAGGCAACAGTTCATGTTCCTGTCACCAGTCCTCCAAGTTGCCTCAATGTTTTATGTTCATCACATTGTGATTCACATTGTAATAAAGATATCCCATGTAGTATCTCAAAATCCTCCGATGGATATGGTTGACCATTGACTCTGTTCAGACTACTCGAAGAAATGAAGCTTTACAAGTCTCGTCATGGTTAAGTCAAGAATGATATTTTTTTCAAATATTTTGAAGAAAAAGAAAGATGTCTTATTTTGTGCAAAAAGCAAAAAACACCTTTTATGTTGTACCAGATAGCACAATGCACAAATAGTACAATCAAGTCATCTACTACACCTGTTGTACCAAAGAAGACGTGATTGTAAGGACACACGACTATTATCCAACGTCTCTATTTATGTAGAAGAGACAATCACCTCAACGTTGAAGAAATACAAGAAAAGACCAAAGCTTTCAAGTTGGAGAACACGCTGCAATATTCGAACATTAAGCTCTTTGTGAAGAATACAATCAAGACTTTATCTATATTATTCTGTGTTCTCTTCGTATTCTCAACTTTCTTTGTTGCTCATTGAGCATTTTTTAATATACTCTTATCTTGCAAACACTTCATTTCATATCCACTCATTAAGTGTTTTTGTTTGAAAGATATCAGTCACACCTTCTCTTTTATGCTCTTTTGCAATAGCCTGGAAAGGTTAAGTATTAAAGAATACTCGATTGTATTTGCCTGAAGAGGTTATATCTGAAGAATCTATTAGCCTGGAGAGGTTGTGTCTAGAGCTGGGTATATGGATCTGGGTCCGCGGACAGTCCGTTTAACCCGCAGTCCGCACGGACTTGGACACCCTAAAATGCGAGTCCATTTAAATGCGGGCTTTTTAGGTCCGGTCCGTTTAACCCGCGGGTTTAATGTACTCAGTCTGCAGATTTGCGGACCCGTCAGCGGGTACACTTTTAATAATTTTTTTTTTTAACTATATTGTTATGGTTCTGTTTTTCTCATGTGTTAATCTGATTATTCTTGACTCTGAACGTCTCTATTTTATGTGTTCAGATGACTAAGCTGGCAATCATTCCTTGTACGATAATGCTGGAGGCCATTTTTCTTGGGAAGAGATTCAGGTTACATTTAGTTTTCTATCAATACTAGGGTTTTTTATGACTGGCTGTATTAATATACTTGAAACATCTTATAGTAAATTATGTATGGTCAATGAAAGAATTGTTTTGTTCGCTTACTTTTTTTGCGTTTTTTCCCTTCTTGTGCTTGATTTTAACTCTCTATTTGGCCCGTTACGTTGACCTAAACTATCATTATATCCAATACTCGTGCTCTATTTTACTGTACGATTGTGAATTGTGGTGCTTGTTGGTTATACTTTAATGGTCCCCGTTGTTGATGCCACTTCTTCTAAGGCTATACCAAAGTGTTTGGTTTGGTATAAGGTCTTGGATTTAACATGAATTTGGTTTGGTATGTGCTTTGGATTTAATGTTTATTTGGTTTGCTTTTCTATTTGTTTTTGATGTTTGATGCAAAAAAAAAAAAAAAACTGGTGGTGAGTCCGCGGATAGTCCGTTTAGTCCGCAGACTATGAGGACTGGACGCGGACTCTGTTTTTCAGAGTCCATTTATCATGTGAACTTTTAGGTCCGATCTGTTTCAGTGCGGACCAATGCGGACCTGACCGGTCTGCATACCCAACTCTAGTTGTGTCTCAATGAATACTCTGTTATTTTATTTAGCCTGAAGAGGTTGCGTTCAAGAATAAAAATCTCAACTTTGTCTAGGGATCGGACATAAGCCAAGTTTGGGTTGAACCAGGATAAATTTCTTGTTTTCCTGCTCTAAACTCTACTTGTTTACATTTGTTATATTCTTCATGGTCTTAACTTTTATTTAAACTAACTGGGTTGAGCTCTTCTTTTTACCAAGTTTTGTAAAAGCAATATAAAACAAATAGTATATAAATTTTAAACGCAATAACTGAACACTCACAATTATTGTTTAGAAATTTTGAATCTATTTCTTAAAAACGATTCACTTTTTGTTTACATCATCGCAAATCTTTTTCATCTAAAGAATATCACTGAAAAATTGAAAAAGTTTTCAAAAGCACAATTTGTTAGAGTACACTAGGGAACACCATAAGGGTAATACAGTGTTGCACACTGTATTCCCTCTTAGACTTCTAGAGTGTTCCTGTAACTGAATAAGTTACACAGCTGAAGCAGTTAGACTTTCAGCAATTGTATAAATCAGAATATTGTAACCCATGAGAACTCAGTGAATGAAATCATAGATTCATCTCTCTCTCTCTCTCTCTCTCTATGAATTCAGTAGTTTCTTTACATGGTATCTAGAGCTCGATGAGGTCCATGGCTACGAATGAAGAAATATCGTCGCCTCCACCACCACCACCGCCATCTCCTCCGGCGACCTTGTCACTGCAGCCGCTGGCGTTTTCCCTTTCGATTGCGGAGAAACTCACTGAGGATAACTTTCTCCTCTGGAAACAACAAATCGAGTCAATCATCAAGGCTCACCAACTACATCGATTCTTGATTTCTCCCTCGATTCCGCCGCGGTACGCATCTGACTCAGATCGCATGGTTGGAACCCTAAATCCCGAGTTCACTCAGTGGGAGCAATAGGACTCGCCCCTACTTTCTTGGTTACAGTCTTCAGTCACCGCCCTGATTCTCACTCGCCTAATCGGATGCGTCAATTCTTGGCAGTTGTCGGAGCGACTACATAATCACTTTAATTCCAAGACTCGTGCTCGTGCTAGAATGCTGCGCACCGAGCTTCGAAACACCAAGAAAGAGGATCGATCTATCAATGATTTCATGTTGTGTGTCAAAGCTATTGTCAACTCTCTCTATTCGATTGGGAATTCCGTATCTCCTCAAGAACACCTCGATGCCATTTTAGAAGGCTTGCCTGAGGAGTACGACCCCTTGATCAACCTTGTTAATACGTGATATGAACCTTTCGATGTTGATGAATTAGAAGCTTTGCTCCTTACTCAAGAAGTTCGACTTGAGAAGTACAAACAGATCACCACCAATAATGCTGCGTCTGCTAAAGTAACTCGAGTTGTCCCTGCTGATTCGAACTCAAGTTTTGGTTCCTCTCCCCAAGTCCATGTTGCTCAGAACAACCAATTGTATTCGGCCCCACCTTCCCCACACTTTGGTGGTGGTCGCAATGGCCGTGGGCGGGGACGTGGCAACCGTGGTCGAGGTCGAGGGGGCCACTACTCCACTCAATGTCAGCTTTGCAAGAAATATAGTCATGATGCGCCATCGTGTTGGTATCGCTTTGATCGGTCTTATGTGCCCTCTGGTGGCCAACAACATTTTTCAGGCTCTAATTCCTACAATCAGCCCCCTCGCCCACCCAATCCTTCAAGGTTTTAGGGTAATCAGAATTTTCATCATGCTGGCCCACCTCAAGCAATGCTCACAAGTTCTCAAAATGACTTTTCTAGTCACTGGTACCCAGATTCAGGGGAATCTCACCATGTGACGTCAGACATTCAGAACATTCATCAACCTATTTCATATGATGGTTCAGATCAAGTCTTGGTAACGATCAAGGTTTGGCTATTTCATCTACTGGTTCTTCTACCTTTTCCTCCCCCTTTATTCCCAATGTTAGTCTAGTCTTAGATAACCTATTGCATGTCCCTCACATAACTAAAAATCTTGTCAGTGTCGGCAAATTCGCCAAAGATAATAGAGTATTTTTTGAATTCCATGCTGATACATGTTTTGTCAAATGTCAGGTTTCCAGTAAGGTCCTTCTTCGAGGAGATGTAGGCCCTGATGGACTCTACAAGTTTCCGGATCTGCATCTTCTCTTGAAGTCAAACAAGTCAAGTCATTCCTCTGTTAATACTGCAGCTCTTTCCCCTTGTAATCTTTCCCCAAATGTAAACACTATTTCCAATGTATCTCTCAATACATGGCACATTAGGCTAGGCCATCCTAATAAGGACACACTCAAACTTGTATTGCAAAGTTGTAATGTTCCTTTAATGAATAAAAGTGATATTGAATTCTGTACTCCTTGCTACCTTGGTAAAGCTCACCGCTTACCTTCTTCCATTTCTGCTACCTCTTACTCTCATCCTTTGGAATTGATTTTTAGTGATTTGTGTGGTCTTGCCCCAATCACTTCCAGTTCTGGATTTCATTATTATATGACTTTTGTCGATGCCCATACAAGATTCACTTGGTTCTTCCTATTAAAAACTAAGTCAGAGGCTATTAAAACTTTTCTCACCTTCAAAAACATGGTTGAATTGCAATTTAATCAAAAAATCAAGGTCCTACAAACTGACTGGGGAGGTGAGTTTCGCACCTTCCCCAAGGTTCTTCAACAGTATGGCATCATTCATAGAATCATTTGTCCTCACACCCATCATCAAAATGGTGTGGTAGAACGAAAACACAGGCATATAGTTGAGCTTGGGCTCACTCTTCTTGCCCATGCTTCACTTCCTTTCGAGTTTTGGGACGAAGCCTTCCTCACGGCTGTCTACCTCATAAATAGACTCCCTTCTATGTCTATTAAGAATGAAGTACCTCACAAAACTTTTTAATCAAAGCCTTGACTATAGCTTTCTAAAAGCCTTTGGATGTGCCTGCTTCCCTCACCTTAGGCCTTACAACAAGCATAAACTTGAATATAGGTCCCATGAGTGTGTATTCCTTGGCTATTCCTCTTCTCATAGAGGCTACAAATGCCTCTCTCCTACTGGCCGAATTTTTGTTTCCAAAGATGTTTTTAATGAGCTGCGTTTTCCATATAATGAACTATTTTCTCCTAATATTACATTGCCATCCTCTGTATCACATTCCCTTCCAGCCATTCCCTTAGTTCCTTTAGTTCCTCAACCCACCACCATGAGTCCTTCCCCTTGTGCAGTCAACTTTCCCACTCATTCTCCTACTGTCAACTCTTCTCCTAGTGCTGTCACCACTTCTCCTAGTGTTCCTCCCACTATCCATCCTATCCCTAGTACTCCTTTTCCTTTTCCCACTTCCTCCTCTTCTACTGGTCCACTAAATACTCACCCTATGACTACTAGATCCAAAGCTGGAATAGTTAAACCTCGCCTTGTTCCCACTTTGCTGCTGGCACACACCGAGCCTAAAACAGCAAAGCAGGCCATAACTGATCCCCACTGGTTTGCAGCCATGAAGGCTGAATATGAGGCACTTCTTAAAAACACTACTTGGTCTCTTATGCCTCTTCCTCCTCACAGCCAAGCAATAGGGTGCAAATGGGTCTTCCGGATTAAAGAAAATCCGGATGGTTTCATAAACAAATACAAAGCCCGCCTTGTGGCTAAAGGGTTTCATCAACAACCCGGCTTTGACTACACTGAAACATTTTCCCTGGTCATTAAGCCTACCACTGTTAGGATCATACTCACTTTGGCCTTAACTCATGGGTGGAAACTCCAACAATTGGATGTGAACAATGCGTTTTTGAATGGTACATTGGATGAGGAGGTTTATATGGAACAACCCCAAGGGTTTGAAAATTCTGATAAAACTCTAGTGTGCAAGCTTCATAAAGCCCTGTATGGCCTAAAACAGGCCCCAAGGGCATGGTTTGACAAGCTTAAAGGTGCTCTCTGTACTCTCGGGTTCACTGCTAGTAAGTGTGACCCTTCTTTGTTTGTTTACAGCCGTGGCTCCCACATTGTGTATATGCTGGTTTATGTCAATGATATTATCGTCACAGGAAATTCTGGTTCCCTTATACAGCACCTAATCTCTCAGCTTCACTCCAATTTTGCACTCAAACAGCTAGGTGAGTTGGATTATTTTCTGGGTATTGAGGTCAAGCACATTGGAAATGGTTCTCTTTTGCTCACTCAATCTAAATACATTAGAGACCTACTTGAGAGATCTAATATGTCAGGGGCAAAGGGCATCTCATCTCCCATGGTTGGTGGTTGCAAGCTGTCCAAACATGGGTCAGACTACTTTTCTCTGATGCTGATTGGGCAGCAGACCCTGATGATAGGCGCTCAACCTCTGGTTCGTGCATCTACTTCGGTCCTAATCTGGTTTCTTGGTGGGGTAAGAAGCAAACGGTTGTAGCCCGCTCCAGTACCGAAGCTGAGTATCGCAGCCTTGCTGCCACAGCTGCAGAAGTTCTATGGATTCAAACCTTGATGCATGAGTTACACATTCAGCTCCCTCCACTGACAATTTATTGTGACAACTTAAGCACTGTAGCACTCTCTCACAACCCTATTCTACATGCGAGGACCAAGCATAAGGAGCTGGACCTCTTCTTTGTTAGAGAGAAGGTCATCAGCAAATGTCTCAAAGTGCTGCACATTCCCTCCGAAGAACAATGTGCTGATCTGCTGACCAAGGCTCTATCTCCTACACGGTTTTTGTACCTTAGGGACAAGCTCAAGGTGCTTGACCTGTATTCCATTGGGCAGTCACCTTGAGCTTGAGGGGGGTATGTTAGAGTACACTAGGGTACACCATAAGGGTAATTCAGTGTTGCACACTGTATTCCCTCCTAGACTTCTAGAGTGTTCCTGTAACTGAATAAGTTACACAGCTGAAGTGGTTAGACTTTCGGCAATTGTATAAATCAGAATAGTGTAACCCATGAGAACTCAGTGAATGAAATCATAGATTCATCTCTCTCTCTCTCTCTCTCTCTCTATGAATTCTGTAGTTTCTTTACACAATTCAACCCCTCTTCCTAAGCTGTTCTTCTCCCTTTCACTGCATTGTTCAAGTTCCTTTGTCAATGTATCTACAGGTGGCAACATTTCATTGAAATCATGTAAAGTACCATGAACCTTACCCAAGTAGACAAATATAGGATCGTCAAACTTCCAAGGGGCGATGACAAATGAGATTATGGCAAACCCCATAAAGACGTCGAGTATCATTAGTATAAAGGACCATGTTATGAGCCTAAACTGACTCGCAGGTGATGTGAGCACATTAGATCTACTTCAAGGAGGGATGATTCAAGGACTTTATAAAGCTGCACAACTAGGCATCAATCTTAGCCTACCAAGAAGGTTCATTCTCGGCCCAATTTCAGCCTTTTTGAGTGAGGTGCTCTACATAGTCTTGCCCATTGAGCCAAAGTTTGATATTGAAAGTCGAAGTATCAATTACTTCCATCCCATTTGTCAGGAAAGAGAGAGAGAGACAACTTTTAAAACGGGGGGCTCATCCTTCTGGTTGTCTTTTGGGCCATCTGAGGAGCCAAAACTAGTCATAGGGCAAACAACGATGGCTACAGCAAACAATGGCTGAGATCGAAAAAACGTGTCAGAAAGATGCCACGCAAGCAAAAAAGGCCGAAAAACCAGAGTGGAAACACTCTTCGCCAGAAAAATTTTTGCTGACAGTGAGCCCACTGGATGTGCACAAATATAGGGTTGCCTGTCTCTAGGCTCTGGATACGGTGTTAAGAGTAAAGAGAGAGAAAAGGCAGACATATTAATTTGCGTGTCTGAATTATACCGCGACGACTTGTTTATTCAGAGTTAATGTAATAAATGGCTAGATTACGAATTTACGATTAGCCTAATTACCATAATTACATGATTTGGGTAGCCTATCCATTGACTCTAGGCACTATTTAGTTTTCAATAGTTAAGGCGCTCAGAGATTTTCTTAACAACTATATCCTAAAAAGTAGCTATTGTGTTACCATCGAAGCCCCAAGGAGAGAGAGAGAGAGAGTCAGAGGGGCATGGGAGGATGGAGAAACAGTATGGAGCAAAAAATTCATGAAAAGGCAAAAAAACAATAGAAATACATGAACAGCCAAATTGGTGTCTATGTCCATGAGGTACAAATTAATGAAAGTTTAAGGCTATGATGTTTAGGTGAAAATTATGTTTCTTCATGTGCTTGTGCTTATGAAAGGGAAAGTCACCTGAAGAGCAAGGTTTTCAATTGCGAACCACATCACATTATGCGGCCGCAACTGCATCAAGCCGTGATTGTGAACCGCATTGGCCGCAATTAGCCCACATTAGCCCGCAACGGCATGATTTTAAAATTTTCTATACAGCAGCTGCAATTGCCACGTATCAGCCCTCAATGGTAGTAATTTTATTAAGGAAGAAGAGAATGGTACTAAGAAAGAGGGTACGACATCCTCACAAAAAGGCATCAGCAATGAAACTTTCAATTGAAAATGATGTAATTCAAATCTAGCCACATAATGATTACATACCAAACCGGGGAAAAGGCGAGGCCAAATTCTAATGGACAATAGAAAAAGGTGACAGTGAAAAGATCAAAAAAATAGAAATGCTTTATGTTTTCCCTGAAAAAATAATGTCTATGATTCCTGTTGGGTCTGACTTTTTCAAAGAAAAATGATGATTCTAAAATTAGTATCAGGGAAGAAAAAAACTTAACTATATAGCACATAAATCATTGAAATAGATAAACAGATAAATTATAAGTTTTTCTGAGTTATTTTTTGTTCATAAAAATGAAGAAAATCTTCAATAATCAATTGTCCCATAAGCTTAAGGTATTAGGTGAAGGTCAAGGAATAGTTTATATCTCAAAACAAAAATTAATGAGAAAGATGCATTTCAAAATTGAAATAGTGAATATTGAAAAACTGCAGTCAAACCAGTTGCAAAGTCTTCAAACTCATGCGGATAGGTATCCCAGGTGCTATGCTGCAAGGCACCACAGAAAATTGGAACTATATCAGGACTTCCAAAAGAAATTGTATGCCGGCTTCTGTTAAACACTGAATCAAACTCGACAGGATTGGCCTTCCACCCTGCAGCCAACACAGACCAATCTTTTAGTAGACACAAGCCACTGCTATCCAGGCAAATATCAAGAAGCTAAAGGAACAAACAATACAAACCTTTTGTAACTGCACTGGGATCTTCATAAAAGCCAGCAATTATGGCAACATGTCCAGGCCTTGACTCTGTTGGAGGCCGAGCATGAGATACCCCCCAGCGACCTTGTGTTTTAATAATGTTCCGTAAAAATGGTGCTCTGTAATTCCCTTGGGCATCAGGCTCAAAAAACTTGTCAGCACGCAAACCATCCGCTGCATTGAAATTTTTAGCAGCTCCCAGTAAGGAAAATTGAAAATTTCTTAACACAAGAATACATATTCAGAAACAAAAATTGCCAACATGTTATAGTTTCAATTCTCTGGTTACACAGAGCAATGGGATAAAACTCAAACCTTGAGATCATTAATTTACAAAGTAAACTAAAACTTTGAAACAAATAACCAATAAAAACTCCGTTCTCATTAATCAACACCTACTCTGTAAACATTAAGGTCAACCGATAATCCAAGACTAGTCCAGTAATTAGTTTTTCATGGACACTGGTACCTAGAAAAACATATGAAGTATGGACACTTCAAAATACATTGGTACCCATGTATTTGTTAGATACTTCACTGATTCTCATTGACACTTTCGAATACTCCTAGGCTCCCAGCTAGATTATACAATTTTGTACCTTAGTTTTTTAAATGTTGATGCTAATGTAGATGGAAATATCACAATAACATGATAAATGTTAGTATTTTATTATGTTTATAATGACTTATGCTAGTTTTTAAAACATCATTTCTCTCTTTTAATTTAGTCTTTGTACTTGTATCTCAACTTTCCACTAATTTTATGTATTATAACATAACCGTGTGGTGTCCTATAATTTCATAACCACGTCGTATCTTTATGTCATAAAATGTCCAGAAATGTTATTTGGACAACAAAATTTGACAACATTCTTCAAAATTATGGTTAATCACGTGTTAGACTGGTCAATGGATACAATTGTTGTAGTAGATGGGTAACTCGTTAACTGACGATAACTTGATTAATGTTGTACAATTGGTTAATGAAACTCATTAATCATTAGTCAAGATGGTAACTCATTAACCATCAACTGAGCTTCATTAACCAAGATTTTGTTCAGCAACCAAGTTGTCGGCTAACGAGTTATACATCTACTACAATAGTTATACCCATTAATCAAGTCCAACACGTCATTAACCATGATTTTTTATTAGTATTGGAATATTATCAAATTTTGTTGTCCAAACAATATTAACCATGATAATGATGTACAATTGGTTAATGAAACTCATTAACCATTAACCAACAATGGGTAAGTCATTAACTATCCACTGAGCTTCGTTAATCGATATTGTGTTCATCAACCAACTTGTCGGAGTTACCCATCTACTATAGTTGTACCCATTGTCATTAACCATGATTTTGAACACCATTACTATCGGGATATTATAAAATTATTTTGTTGACCAGACAATATTACCATAAAATTTATGGTAAAACAGGCTCAAATATTTGACAATTGATCCTGACGACGAGGTTATCATGACGAGTCCACCCAAGAACCAGTTAAAAAAAAATGGCAAAAATACTTGAAAGAGAAGAATCAACAAACAGGTGGTGTGCATATTTCAAATGGACATACGTACCAACTAGAAGGACGAGGCGTTTGGCAGGACCAGTGAATCGAGGAGTGACAGGATCAACGCCGTGAACAATGGGCGTCTTGAAGTAAATATCAAATATGCTAAGCATGTAAACGGCATGAAGGATCACTCCAAGTACCACAAGCCATCTCTCCCTTCTCTTCAACCACTTCCTTCGACTGCTTCCGGTGGCTTTGGTTCCTAAGATCCCATCGCTGTGCATTGTCTTTCTTTCTCGTAACTGGATCAAGCTTTTTGCTGTAATGTGATGTGAGATTGTGAGTGACGTTGCTTCAGTTTGGGTCACCTGCTACTGAATAGTAGTGAATATACTGAACTGAATCCTAGGGGAATTAGGTAATGAACGGCAACCATATAAGCAAAACGTCAAAAACTACCTGGGTGACAAATTTTTTTTTTGGTGGATTAATTTATGATTGACTGACTGATAATACCTGGGTGTCAATTGGAAACTGCTATTTGCACCTTACAATTTTCTATTTGCACCCTTTTTTTTTTGTTAATTTCTTTTCCTAAAATACCCTTACAATTTATATATCTGAAAATTAAATTTCGGAAAATGTCCGGAAATTAGATTCCGGATGTGTAAAATTTTAGGAAAGACAATTTTACTCATCCGGAAATTAGATTCCGGATGTGTAAAATTTTAGGAAAGACAATTTTACTCATCCGGAAATTAAATTCTGGATGTGTAAAATTTACCAAATGCCATTTTACACATCTGAAAATTAAATTTCGGATGTGTAAAATTTTATAAAAGGCCATTTTGCACGTCCGGAAATTAAATTCCGGATATATAAAATGACCTTTCGTAAAATATCTAACCAAGTGACGTATAAAATACATTTCATAAAATTTACATATTCGGAGTTTAATTTCCGGAGGTGTAAATTTTTACACGCCCTGAATTTAATTTCTGGATGTGTAAAATGGCATTTGGTAAAATTTTACACATCCAAGATTTAATTTCCAAATGAGTAAAATGGTCTTTCCTAAAATTTTACACATCCGAAATCTAATTTCCGGGCACTTTCCGGAATTCAATTTCAGGACATTTTCCGGAATTTAATTTCCGGATTTATAAATTATAAGGGCATTTTAGGAAAATAATTTTACGAAAAACCAATGCAAGGTGCAAATAGCAAATTGCAATGCACATGTCAATTTTATTTTACGCGTATCGATCAAACACTGTTTTATTCGGTTGGATCCAATTGCAAATGTTGAAACTGGAGCCCGCTCCAAATGGATATGAATCGGGTAGAACCAGATCTTGTCCACAATTCTTTTTCGCTCGGTAAAGGTCCAAACTAGTCCAGAACAAAAAAGTTATGGTGACATTTTGGTCCCTGAGAAATGGAAAATACTAATTTGATCCTCAAGAACATAAAATACAGGTTAAAATAGTCTTTTTTAAGATAATTTTCAGGGACACTATAGTCCCTGCTAGAGACTAATTTGACCGGTATTTTACATTCTTAAAGATCAAATTGATATTTTTCATTTCTTAGGAACCAAAATGTTATCTTTTTTTTGTCAAGGATAAATTTGAGCCTTTATTTGTGAATTTTTTTATTCCCTTTGAATACAAGCATCTTTTTGTTTTGGTCCCTTTTTTTGGTTTAAGTTTTTGTGTTTTTTATTTTTAAAATTATGAAACTAAACATACAATTAAGTGCTGATGTGGCTAATGGAATAATACGTCTTGCTATGTGGTTAATGGAATGTCACGTCCCGCTATGTGGTATTAAATATAATTTTTTATTGTCACATGACAATTAAAAAATATATAAAAAAGAATTTTGATTTTGGTCCCAATACTTTTTTCTCATTAGGTTTTGGTCTCTGTAAGTTAAAAAAATGTTATAATTGGTCCTTGACATTATTATTTATTATACATAATTATTAAAATGTTTAATTTTGTTATCATATTAATATTATTTTGTTATATCGCATGGCACGACGCTTCACGGATTGCCCCCATGTGACACATGCTTGGGTTTTAACCATCATAGGTTGTTATCACAAAAGTTCATTGTTTTCTACCTATCAAATCTCTCTATTACTGAGTTTCAATACAATTCTACACAGCTAATAATACATTAGAGAAGAGCTTAACGAGCATTGAGATCAATCTACATAATATAAATAATTATAAATTATAAAAAAATGAAAATGATTTTTTTAATCCAACGTGACAAAATTATTAATTTATTTCACATGATAGTGTTGATGTGGCATGTCATTGGCCACATTAGCACTTAACATATGGGAACTAATGGCAATGACCAATTCCAACATGTAGGGACCAAAATCTAAGGAGAAAACACTATAGGGACCAAAATCTAAGAATTATATATATATATATATATATATATATATATAATGCAGTGGCAGAGCCAGAATTCTGGTATAAGGGGGCCAAGACCAAAGAATTTATACATTATAAGTAAAGAAAAAGTTAAATATTTTAATGAATAAAAAACCATTCCAACAAAGTGAAATAGACAACTATAAACACGAGAATGAGGGTTGAATTGTGTTTATCAGAAATTAAAATAAAGTTCAAAACTTTTTGCACACAGAAGCTAGGTTTAGATAGGTGTAAAATAAGTTACACAGACAGGTGACCTGTCGGGTATATTTTCACAGAAAGTCACGCAATCACACAGATGAAAAATAAGCTTGATATACACACTTTTAACCCCTTAGTTTGAATGCAAATGATATATCACCAAAACAACTAAAGAGTTTAAGGGAAGATAGATTAACACAGTTGTTTATCATGGTTCACTCTTTCACACAAAGAGCTACGTTCAGTCCTTGGCAGCACCAACTTTTATCCACTATAATTGATCATGTTACACTCCAAGTATTGTTTGCATACCTAGCCTCTTCAAGCTCCAAGACAAGTATTCTTTGCTCACCTAGCCTCTTCAGGCTCAAACAGGTTTGTTTTGAGAAGTTCGTTTGTAATAAATACAATCAGACAAGCAGTTCTTTCATTAACACTCAGAGAGTGGATTAAATATAGATTTAGGAAAGACTGCGTAATAACTTCAAATGATTGAAGAATACAAAGAGAAAGAATGAACAGAGTAATGGCTCTTTAATGCTTTGTAATCTCTGATGTATTCATCTTCAATGACTTCTGTATTTATAACCTTCAAACATTTAATATCCATTAGAGACATTTCTTGCAACGATTGCTTCAAGCAGAGCTTCATTAAATGCAATAGAGTCGTTCTGGGCAGCCATTAATGCAATGGAGACGTTGGTTGTACTCTAACATAAAGGATCATGGCTTTATGCATCGTGCAGTAGCCAAATCAGAGTTGTGCAGAATGCTTTTGTACTTTGCAGAGTATATTTCCTTCTTGTGTAATAACCGAGAGTACTAGGGAATAAAGCATGTGGAAACATTCTTTAACTGGAAGTTTGTCTCTGACTTCCTAGGTTGCTTGAGAGAGTGACCTTTTGAATTTCTTGAAAAGCGTGAGAGAGAAAATCAGAGTCTTCTGCATGAGGGGACAACTTCCAAAAGCTTCGTATACTCGAGTTCTTAACAAAGAACCTTAGACGAGTATGAGAGCAGGGCAGAGACAGGTTGAAACTGATTTGTAGAAAATCAACAATCCTAGTCAGCAGACGGATTGACTTTTGCTTATTAAGACAGGTTGTCATTCAAGTGGACAGACAGGTGAGCTTTGCTATTTTATGATCTGTACACTAAGTAGACAGGTTAGCAACCACAAAGTAGGTTAATTAAATCATTAACCAATATTTAGCTTTCATCAAAACTTAGGGAAATGTACACAGACATTTTAGAGACTTAACAATCTCCCTTTTTTTTATGATGACAACCATTCAGATAATTTAATAAACCTTAGAAAATATCAACTCAAAGGATAACAGAATTCAGACAGGTTGAAATTTTCTACACCAGATAAAATGTGCAGACAGGTGCACTTGAGTACAAGTTAATATTAATATCAGAGAAATATGCAGCTTAAGTTCAAAAGATCAAAGATCAAAAGTTTCAATTTTAACTTTATCTTAGAAATCTTTATCTTAATCATCTTATACTTTCTCCCCCTTTTGTCAACAACAAAAAGGAACATACAGAAAACAGTAAAGAGAAGAAAAGATAACATAAATATGATTTTCATTCATCATAAGCTTCTTATGTACAAGGTAGTTTTTACAGAAACAGCTACCTAGAATCCACTGGTTCTTCTATTTTCTCCTTCTGCTTCTGCTCAGCGGCAGGCTTCTTCATCTTCTTCTTCTTGTCTTCCTCTTCAACCTCCAGAGGGATTCCTTCAATCCCGGCCCCATCATAGACAGGACCTTCCTGTCAATGGGAAGTGACATGTCCACAAAGTGAACATCACTTGGAACAAACAGCTTGTTCCTGAACACCCTTGTCAACAGCATTCCATAGGGATAGGTTTGCATGTTGGTCCTCTTGATCAGAGACTCAAGGTACATGTAGATGAGGTCATTGATATCTACCTTGATTTTGTGAATCAAGTGGTACAGAGCAAATCTGTCCATCTTGGTCACATTGTCTCGTGATCCTTTCCTTGGCATCACACACTCCAACAGGAGCTTGTGCAGGAACCTGCACTTGGGCACCATGCTGATAGGCTTCTTGTTCTCAGGATTTGGAACACCATAAACAGCAATGTTTACATTTTCAGCTCCTACCTGATCTTCCCAGTCAGGTTTGAAAGCAGTTCCAATCCTTGGACATCTTGTGGCTAACTCCAAAGAGCCAATAGGGAAAAGAAGAGTTTTGTCAGACATTTGAGCCTTAAAGCTCTTGGTTCCATCAAGCACGCTGGTGATGACCACAACATTTCTCCAGAAGTTTCTGACAAGCTTGGGATGAACAAGCTCCTTGATGTCAAAGAAAGCAGTCCACTTAGAGTATTCCAACTCTTTAGTGACATCCATACCCCATTTTTTCATATGTTGGAGGTCAACAGTTTTGCCAGGAAGAATTTGCTTAACATCAGCCACTCTCATCTTGTATTTCTCAGCAATTTCTTTTGAAGAAAGATGCTTTGAAGATGCCATTGTTCAGAGAAGAGGTTACGAGGGTTTGGAAGAGAGAAGGGTTTTAGAGCAGAGAAGACGAAGATAGAACGACTTTAGGGATTTGAAAAAGGTAAAGTTTGAACCTTTCTGAATATTTGCCTTTTATAGAAATAAAACATTTTTAATTCAAAATGGCACGATTCTTGTGGGGAACTGTAGCGCCCACTTAAGACATAATGAAAGCATAGTTTCGAGATTAAAACTGTCGTGCACATGATTAGCTTCAGATTAATAAATGGTATTAAATAAATAATAACCATTTTAATAAAACTGTTGAGTTTCAGCACAGTGACTCAGCAGAGTCAGACAGGGAATCACAGACAGGTGATATAAAACCATAAGACAGGTAGCATAGACAGTTCAAAAACTTAGACATTTCATTCAAAAATGCAATGCATGTTTAAATTATCTCTAATAAACAAAAACCTTTCTTCTGCTAAGGGTTTGGTGAAAATATCAGCCCATTGATTTTCAGTTTTAACAAACTTAATATCAAAGATACCTTTCTGAACATAATCTCTTATAAAGTGGTGTTTGATTTCTATATGCTTAGCCTTAGAATGCTGAATTGGATTTTTAGTTAAGCAAATAGCACTGGAATTATCACACCATACAGATATATTATGCTAAAAAATAGAGTAATCCTCAAGTTGATGTTTTACCCATAAGAGTTGAGAGCAACAACTAGCAGCTGAGATGTATTCTGCTTCAGCAGTAGATAGAGCAATAGTTGTCTGCCTTTTGTTTGACCAAGAGACTAAGTTTGCTCCAATGAAGTGGCATCCTCCACTGATACTTTTCCTTTCTATTCTGTCTCCAGCAAAATCAGCATCACAGAATCCCACTAATCTGTATTCTTTATTTCTTAAATATAGCAAACCAAGATTAGTAGTTCCAAGCAAATATCTAAGTATTCTTTTAACAGCTTTAAGATGAGATTCTCTTGGGTCAGATTGAAATCCAGCACACATACAGACACTAAATTGAATATCAGGTCTGCTTGAAGTTAAGTATAGTAGAGATCCAATCATACCTCTGTAGACAGTTTGGTCTATCTTTTTACCTTCATCATCTTTACTTAGTTTTGCATTGGTTTCCATAGGAGTTTTCATCAGTTTAGCACTTTCCATTTTGTACTTCTTAACCATCTCCTTGATATACTTTCGTTGATGGATGTAAATTCCATCACTTGTCTGTTTGATTTGTAAGCCAAGGAAGAACTTTAACTCTCCCATCATGCTCATCTCAAATTCTGCTTACATTAGCTTGGAAAAGTCCTTGCATAGCTTTTCATTAGTTGCTCCAAAGATAATATCATCAACATATATTTGGACAATGATGAAGTTCTCTTTAGAACTTTTCTTAAACGGAGTAGTATCTACTTGACCTCTAGTAAAACCATTATGCATGAGAAAAGAGCTTAATCTATCATACCATGTTCTAGGTGCTTGTTTTAAACAATATAATGCCTTTTTAAGTTTAAAAACATGATCTGGTTTATCAGTATCTTCAAAACCAGGGAGTTGTTTAACATATACTTCTTCTTCAATTATACCATTGAGAAAAGCACTTTTCACATTCATTTGAAAAAGAGTGATTTGGTGTTGTGCAGCATATGACATTAGAATGCGAATAGCTTCTATTCTAGCTACAGGTGCAAAGGTTTCAGTATAGTCAATACCTTCTTGTTGGTTATAGCCTTGAGCTACTAACCTTGCCTTATTTCTAACAACTTTGCCATCCTCATCCAATTTGTTTCTGAAGACCCATCTTGTTCCAATGACAGACTTGTTTTTGGGCTTGGAGACAAGTGTCCAGACATCATTTCTGGTGAACTGGTTGAGTTCATCTTGCATAGCAAGAATCCAGCTTTCATCATCAAGAGCTTCTTCAAATTGTGTTTTAATCCTTTAACCATAAGAACATTAGATATAGAGGGAAAAGGAGGTTTACCACCAATAGTACCAATGCCTATAACCTTCCCTTTCTGATTTCCACCAAGTGCCACATGTCCTCCTTTCTTAAGTTGGAGGTCTAGGAACATAGACCTTTTTCCTGTCATGTGTCGCGAGCAACCACTGTCCAGGTACCAGCAGTGGTGTTTTCTTTGTGCTATTGAGGACATCTGCAACCGAGATTATTTGATCTTTAGGTACCCATAGTTTTCTGGGTCCTTTTCTGTTAGTGCTAGGAGTCTTTGAAGACTTCCTTCTTTTCTTATGAATACACTTAGACATAACATGTCCAGTTTTTCCATAGAAATTACAGACAGGTATGGATTTAATGGAAGTAGAGTTAGCAGACACTTTAGAGTTTTTAGTTGATACTTTATGATGTGTCTGATGGACATATCCAATACCTTCTTTGTTAAAGGAGTGCCTCTGACAACCAAGCAGCTTGGTCAGATTATCTCTATCATTAACAAATTTGGCAAGATCAGAAGTGAGCTCTTTCACTTTCTATTGAAGTTTTTCAACTTCTTCAGATTGTGATGTATCACTAGAGATCTTAGCTTCATCAGACTTTTCAGTCTTCAGCTCACTGTTCTCTTTGGTAAATTTCTCACACTCTTGAGATTTCTGTTTATGCTCACTGAGGAGCTTAACATGATCTCTCTTGAGGGATTTGAAAGTTTTAGATAAGCAGTTGGATTCCTCCAGCAATTCCTCATAGGCATCAAGTAATTCCTCATAGTCAGGATGTACCTCATTATTTGAATCTGAGTCAGTGTTGGCCATCAGACAGAGATTAGCTTCTTCCTCTGTCTCTTCATCAGAAGATGTTGACTTCAGATCTTCCCAAGTAGCCATCATCCCTTCTTCTTTTAGAAGAACTTCTTAAAAGGGACTTTCTTGAGTTGAGGACATTCAGCTTTGATGTGACCTGGCTTCTTGCACTTATAGCAGACAATTGAGTTCTTGTCTGTTGAAGTGGATTCTTTGAAGTTCTTGTCCTTTTTGAACTTCTGAATGGCTTATCCTTTCTGAACTTCTTTTTTTGTAAGAGAAGCTTTATCTTTCTGGTTAGGAGAGATAATTCTTCATCACTTTCAGAATCCTCGGGTTCAGACAGGTCAGCATTGTAACACCCCCACTGGATATTACTACGTAACACATGCGGAATTAAATTAAAAGATAGTTTGCTGGTTTTTTTCGGGAAATTATTTTCTTTCCAGTCAGAAAACTGGGGTATAAAAATTTTATTCTATAAGGATAACTCTGAAATCCATAATACATACATTTAAAACGTAAAGTCACATTCTAACAAAGTTACCATGACATACAACATTTCTCTAAGTTTCCATTTTCGAAAGAAAAGGTTTAAACTACAGATGAATGTATATAACACTACATGTACCGACCTCTTCAGATATACAACCCAACTCAGACTCCTAAGCTGGTCATTCTATCAAATTTTCATTGGAGAGACCCCCCCGTGGCCATCCCCCAATCAGAATACTTTCCCAACCTCTAACACTAGGTCTTCAAGTGACTTAGAAAGACTCCTCTGCAACATCGGTACTAGAGTACCAAGGTACTACAACAAAACCCGAAGAGACCTGATATAACTGTAAGAGTGAGACACCGGCAAATGGATATATCATACAACAACCATATACATGATACATACAACACATTGGCATATTAGCATTTAAGCATTATTCATAGATAAAACAACAAGCGTTATATCAGTGGGTCTCATACCCGAATCAATCAGTTTTATAAAGATAATGCATGACACTTCAATCATCAGGCTCTAAACTTAATCTCTGGAGATCCCAACATCCTCAAAATGAGTTGATCAGGCTCGATACACCGTCTCATTGGCTAGCTAAGCACAACGATAATACACCTTCTCATTGGCCATTTAGGCAAAACGATTATGCACACCGTCTCATTGTCCATTTAGGCACAACGATACACGTACACCATCTCATTGTCCATTTTAAGAACAACGATAATACATCGTCACATGATACCTTTCCTGTTAAGGTCTCACGTTAAAACCACGACGGGCACGTCTGCCTTAAATGCAAATGTAAAACATTTAGTTCTCGATGTTTTCTTTGTGTTCATTCTCATTCGTTGTCGAAGCTCAAAAGCTAGCGACTATTCATAAATTTCATCATCACCTGAAAATCAATAACACAGGACGCACAATCCGAGTGCTCAATCACAACACCTCATACCGATGCCGCAGTCAAGGTTTGTGGTCATAGAAATCATTTATGATTTTATCCATGTTTTATTCTAACATGATAAGGACTCCTAGTCCGCAGCAACGAAATCAGGACGCACAGTCCTCAATTCCGAGATTTGGACTCTTAGCCCATAACATCATAGTTAGGACCCTTGGTCCATAATGCTTGACACAGATCCTAGATCACATGCATACCACGGAAAACTAGAGCGACGTCTCGCGACTAGATTCCTATTCACATGTGCTTACTTTTCGCTCAGTGAAAATCAAATCCAAAACAAAACCTCGGTCACTTATCCAAGTAACTGAAACGTTTCCAAATCATTTAGGAGAAAATCCTTTTCCTTTGCAAAATCTTTTATAAAGCAATTAGGAAATTCGTTTTTTGTTTTAAATCCTTAATGGAATAAAGTCAAATATTTTCAAAGGGTTTTTCTTTCATAAAACACATAGTTCGAAAAAGTTTTTCTCTCATACAAAACCTTAGATCATGAAAGGGTAGTTTCCGTTTACTTAAAATCACTTCAACATTTCTTCTAAAAACAAGAATTTTATTCTTTTTTAAGTAAGCACTTTAAACACGGAACTTTTATAAATGAACCCAATACTTTCAAAGTTCTATTCAAGGCTTTTTAAGGCTTTTAATCCTTATAATCATTGAGCACAGACTCAAGTCCGGCTTCTCAAACTTCAATCAATAGTAATATATCTCAAACAGTAATATCACAGTTCATCACATATATATAATTCACAATACTTTAAAGCAAGTAATAATCAACTTCAAGTAATAATCACAATAGTTCAAGTAAACAAGTCATTCAAGTATTGGCTCCATATCATAATAATATTCAAATCACTCAAGTTAAACACACATGCATATAGTCATTGAATATCCCTAGGCAATCCCCTCTTACCTTCCGTGAAAGTAAAGAGGTTAGATGCTTGAATAGAAGTATCGCGAACGTCCTCGCTTTCTCCGCGATAGAAGTCTAAGGTTATAAACACAATATCACAAGTTAAAATCAACCAAGAACACTAAACCACAAGGTATTAGGTTCGGCCAAGACAACAAATTAGGGTTTGAGATCCCCGAAAATTATACAATTCATGGATTTATGATCCTCAAGTGTTGGGAGTTCATAAACAATGATCATTTAACAAGGTTGAATTAAAATCCCACTAAGTTATAAACTTAGGGTATTCGGCCAAGGCTATTAAAATAAGCTAGCATTCTCTAAACTTTCCGATGTCTTTGGTCTAGCATCCACACATAGTAAGGAGCTCAAAACCATGATCATTTTGGAAAATGAAAAACAAAGTATCCTAGGTCCATAACCTTCTAGGTTCGGCCTTCATAGGATTTATAGGCTATAAATCTCTAAACTTTCCAATCTCTTAGACTTAGCATCCAAATATCTTATGGAGCTCAAGTCCATGATCATTTTGGAAAACAATGGAAACTTAAACATTCCAATCTCTTAGACTTAGCATCCAAATATCTTATGGAGCTCAAGTCCATGATCATTTTGGAAAATAAGAAATAATACATCCTAGGCTCAATAACATAGAATAAACAAGTTAGAAATCCTTAAACTTTCCAATCTCTTAGACTTAGCATCCTTCTATATTAAGGAGCTTTAATCCATGATCATTTTGGAAAATGAAACTCAAACATCCTTGCTCTAAAACATTTAAGTTTCGGCCTACATAGGATAATGAGGAAAAGTTCTTTGTTTGATAAAAACTTTTAAGCATCACCATGTATTAAGAGTTCTAAACCCATGATCATAGTTGAAAAGGTGAAACAAGCATCCTAAGCCTCAAAATCTCACATGGTTTGGCCATCATAGGAAAACAAGCTATCAAACCTTCCAACATTAAAGACTTTAAGATCAAGAGGTATCTAGAAAACACATAATCATTTAACAAAAGTTGAAACAAAAACCTCCTAGGCCACATATGCATAGCTTTAGCCTTCATAGGAAGAGATAGGTAGAGATTTTTTTTTACACAACCTCTTAGTATGTGAAAATATAAGTTAATACAAGACTATAGAAAGTGGTTTCAACTCAAAAGGAGTTTTCTACCATTTTAGAGAGATTTTAGAAGTTTAAAGCACATAAAGAACATATAAAGTAAACTATGAAATAAAAAGAGAAACTTGCAAAAAGATTCATATGAGAGCATTACCCTTAGTACAAGGAAGAACTTTAATGAAGAACTCAAGTGGAAAAGACTAATAAAAATGGAAGCTTTAAGTGTTTGAAAAAAAAAAGAAATGGAAGAAGTATGAAGATGGAGGAAGAAAATGAGAGAATGAAGATGAGTGATGATTATATAGAGGAGGGAGAAGGAAGCACGAAATTTTGGAGAGAGAACGAGCTTGGAGAGCAAGTTTTGATCTTGTGCCTTGTTTGGTTTGAGAAGAGAGAGAAAAATGGGTTTTTAGAATATAATATGCTATATTTCAAAAAGTGTCATCATGACCACTTTTTAAGAGGTAGCTTAGGCCATACCTCTAGTGAGTCACCTCACTCCCTCATGTCACCTCAAGCCTTTTATGTCTCTTATTCTGCTCCATTGCGTATCCGGTTGTACTTCCAATCGTATTTTCAAAAGATTTCGCCCAGGTAATATATCATATTTTATTTCCGAACTCAAATTTTCAAAATTAACCAATGTTAAAGGAAACATGATAGAAGCATCAAATGTTTCATTCTCGGGTCAAAATTAGGTTTCCTGCTCAGTAAATTTGTACTGACAGTGAAAACGCAGACCGACTTCCGTCTGAATTTTCAACCGAAAATTTTACCATGACTTCGTATGATATAACAACACAAGAAAACGATTTTAGATTAATTAAAATCATCCTCTGAGTTTAATCTAAAATAAACACATTTAAATATGTATTTATTGCTACAGAAAGCATAGGAAAAAAGGGTGTTACAAGCATCACTGGATGACTCGTCTGCCTTCAGAGCTTTTGAAGCTTTTGAAGACTTTTGATGAGCCTTTAGAGCAATTGATTTGCCCTTCTTTGTTGTAATTTCATCTCCAAGTTCTTGCTCATGAACAATGGGTGTACCAAGAAGTTCATCCATAGTCAAGGAAGTAAGATCCTTGGCTTGAGAGATAGCAGTTACCAAAGGTCTCCACTGCTTAGGTAGACTCTTTAGTATCTTTCCAACCTTCTCAGCATTAGAGTAAACTTTGCCAAGAGACTTTAGACCATTGATGATAGTTTGGAATCTTCCTATCATCTGAGCAACAGATTCTCCTTCCTCCATGAGAAACAGTTCATACTTTCTGACAAGTATGACAATTTTTGATTCTTTGACTTTGGCTGTTCCTTCATGTGTGACAGCTGAAGTGTCCCATATTTCTTTGGCAGAATCACAGGCACAAACCTTTTCAAATTCGTCAGGACTGAGAGCATAAATGATGTTGTATCTGGCTTTGTGATTCAGCTCCCACTTTGTCTTTTCTTCAGGGGTCCACTGAGCTTTTGACTTGTCAGTGTTGTCTTCATTTTTAGGAATGAATGGACCATTTGTGATGACATCCCAGAGATCAGAGTTTGTAGATAGAATGAACCATTGAAATCTATCTTTCCAATAGTTGTAGTTTTCTCCATTGAAGAATGGAGGTCTGGTTAAGGAGGCTCCTTCAGTTTGGTGACTCCCACTAGCTCCAGCAATCATGTCTATTCTTCAGGACCTTTTACCTTTACACTGTTAGATGCTCAACCCAGAGGCTGAGCTCTGATACCAACTGAAATAGACAACTATAAATACGAGAAGGGGGGTTGAATTGTGTTTATCAGAAATTAAAATAAAGTTGAAAACTTTTCGCACACAGAAGCTAGGTTCAGATATGTGTAAAATAAGTTACACAGACAGGTCACCTGTCTGATATATTTTCACAGAAAATCATGCAATCACACAGATGAAAAATAAGCTTGATATACACACTTTTAACCCCTTAGTTAGAATGCAAATGATATATAACCAAAACAACTAAAGAGTTTAAGGGTAGAGAGATTAACACAGTTGTTTATCCTGGTTCACTCTTTAACATAAAGAGCTACGTCCAGTCCTTGGCAGCACCAAGTTTTAACAACTATAACTGATCAGGTTACACTCCAAGTATTGTTTGCACACCTAGCCTCTTCAAGCTTCAGGACAAGTATTTTTTGCTCATCTAGCCTCTTCAAGCTCAAACAGGTTTGTTTTGTGAAGTTCGTTAGTAATAAATACAATCAGACAAGCAGTTCTTTCATTAACACTCAGAGAGTGAATTAAATGTAGATTTAGGAAAGACTGCGTAATAACTTCAAATGATTGAAGAATACAGAAAGAAAGAATGAACAGAGTAATGGCTCTTTAATGCTTTGTAATCTCTTATGTGTTCATCTTCAATGACTTCTGTATTTATAGCCTTCAAACATTTAATATCCGTTAGAGACATTTCTTGCAACGATGGCTTCAAGCAGAGCTTCATTAAATGCAATAGAGTCGTTCTGGGCGGCCATTAATGCAATGGAGACGTTGGTTGTACTCTAACATGAAGGATCATGGCTTTATGCATCGTGCAGTAGCCAAATCAGAGTTGTGCAGAATGCTTTTGTACTTTGCAGAGTATATTTCCCTTCTTGTGTAATAACCGAGAGTACTAGGGAATAAAGCATGTTGAAAACATTCTTTAACTGGAAGTTTGTCTCTGACTTCCTAGGTTGCTTGAGAGAGTGACCTTCTGAATTTCTTGAAAAGCGTGAGAGAGAAAATCAGAGTCTTCTGCATGAAGGGACAGCTTCCAAAAGCTTTGTGTAGTCGAGTTTTTAACAAAGAACCTTACACGAGTATGAGGGCAGGGCAGAGACAGGTTGAAACTGATTTGTAGAAAATCAACAATCCTAGTCAGCAGACGGGTTGACTTTTGCTTATTAAGACAGGTTGTCATTCAAGTGGACAGACAGGTGAGCTTTGCTATTTTATGATCTGTACACTAAGTAAACAGGTTAGCAACCACAAAGTAGGTTAATGAAATTATTAACCAATGTTTAGCTTTCATCAAAACTTAGAGAAATATACACAGACATTTTATAGACTTAACACAAAGTCTAAGATGAAAACACTTGAAGCGCAAAAGTGTGATTACTTTTTTTTCCCCTGATAAGTTATAAAGGAAATAAACAAGCACAAAACTCGAGTACGATTCTTGGGATACTTGTAGTGCTATTCTCCATTAAAAAAATATGTAACAATATATCAATGAAAACATAATATTTGTATTACATGTTAATTTTAAAGTGAAAAATAATGTCACATAGACTCAAAAAATTATACATAAGTTTTGTCCAATGAACAATTACTAATGGAGAAAATCATAGAAAAGTGGGCAAAAGATGACTTCTTTTAGTTTCTTTTTTATATAGAAAAATTATAGATATGAATATGCAATAGTCATCAAGTGGACACCACCAAAAGACTTTGTACATTTTAATAAGTAAAAGAATAATAAATAAAAATTGAAATTATTGTAACAAAAAAAAATGAAATTAAAAGGGGACTATAAATTATAGTTATATATAGTAAGACTTTTTTTTTGTGAACCTATATATATAATAGTACTAAAGTAAAAAAGTTGGGGGTGGCCATGGCATACATAGGTCACCCCCTCCCTCCGCCCCTGATTAAATGTCATGTGGTATTAAAAAATTATATTTCATTGTCACATGGTAATTCGTTATATACGTCAGCATTTAACGGTGCATCTTGACATAAGGACTAATTCCAAAATTTTAAAAGTTAAAAACATCAAAACCTAATGAAAAAAATAGGGACCAAGACAAAAAATGCATATACTTGTAGGCAAAATAGGTAGATTGGTCCTATACATTTTTTTTTAAACTTTTCACATCACTCCTATAAGTTTTTTTTTTTTCAAATTGGTCCTACACGTTATGTTTCATTTCCACATTAGTCCTTTTCGTCAATTTTGACCTAATGCCGTCAGTTTTGACCTGACGTGGCTATCACGTTAATCGTTCATGCGGACTTTGATCTGACTTCGTAAGATCGAAATTGACGAAAAGTACTAACGTGGAAATTGAACGTAACATGTATGACCAAAATGAAAAAAAAATAAAAACCTACAGGGTCGACGTGAAAAGTAAAAAAAAAAAAAAAAGTATAAGATCAATCTACCTATTATGCATATATTGTATGAACTAAAAAGTTGATTAAGCCTTTTTTTTTCATTTTTAGTACACTTAGTCAATTTAAAAAAAAATACCAACCTACAGAGAAACAAAAAAAGAAAATGAGATGAAGAGGGAGATATAGATCTCTGTTTGGGAAAAAATGATTATTATCAAGTTTATACTTGATAAACTTATTTTTAGCTGAAAGCTTTTTTTTATAACTGATAGCTGAAAAACTAATTGATTGAATTTGAAGTGTCCAATAAAATTAGCTGTTGAATTATCTTATAAATATAAAAATAAACTTAAAAATACATATTTATATAATTTTTATATAAATTATTTTTAAATTCTAATTAAAGCTATAAGTTACATGGTAAAGTGAATATTTCGTTAAAATTATAAGTGTAAAAATGAGGAAAAAAAAGTCAATAAGTTACAAACTAAACAAAAAATAGCTTATTACACTTTCTTGTTTGCTTTAACCATATTAGGGCATTTCCACTCGAGACCAAATAATACATGTAAATGCTGATTATTATTTTAAAGAAAAGAAAAGAAAAGAAAACATAAGAATCTATTTGATGATTGACTTTGCTTAACTCTGATCTCATGATTTCATCTTGGTTTTCTGCTTCACTACAAAAACAGTGTTGTCCTTTGCACCTTGCAGCTTTTCACTCTTGCACCTTGTAACACCCCGTTTTTCGTGTTAAGCCTTTAAGTGCTTATATGTATGTTTATGTTGTAAAGTTACCTTAGAAATGTTGTAGGAAGGCTAAATGGGATTTTTAGGCTTAAAATCCATTTCTAGTCATGCCCGTGCTCATGTCCAGCACGCCCGTGCTTGTCTGGTGTGTTCAGTGGCTGATGGAGCCACAAGCACGGCCGTGCTTAAAGGGAGTATGGCCGTGTCGGAAATGTGCGTCCGTGACGCTCTTTCTGTCTGACCATGCTTAACGAGCACGACCCCATGCTCGAAGTTAAGCACGACCTGTGCTTAGTAGGGAGCACGACCGTGCTCTAGTCTGAGTCTATATAAATAGATCAGCCTGAGGGTTACGAGTGTAAACCCTCAAATTGGCACATTGAGCAATCCTAGTGTGATAGAAACCTCTTCCCTTTCCCTTCCCTATAACCCTCCGAAGTTCTTGGTGCTTTAGAGTCCGTTTAGGAGAGAAGTCACGTGCTAGTGCCAATTAAAAGGTAACAGTTTGTCCCTCTTTATTCTCTTTTCCTATTTCTTGGATTTGAGACTAATTGGTTAACCTTTTTGTGTTTGGCCAAGGCTTGAGAAACTCATCGAGCCGTTCAAGGGAAGGCGTTTAGTTTGCCCGCATCATCTTGTTGGGAATCTTCATACCAGGTATGAAGGGCTAGTATAAACATGTAGCCTATGGGGTACTGTGAGAGGAAGGGTTAATCCATGACCTTGTTACTTTCCAACTGCTATATGTTATAAATGTTTAATTGTAATTGGTATGCTTAAGTGAGTTGTTATTAATATTAATGATATTTAAGTCACGAATCACTGTTTGATTTGATATGGTGTTTATACCATGAAAGACTTGGTTGATTATGTTGTTTATGCTGTGAATGGTTGGTTGGTTGTCATGAATGTTGAGATGAACGATGATGTTTATAAGACGTTAAAAGATGATAAAAGATGTTGGATGAAATTATGGGATAAAGTCCCAATTGTTCATAAGATTTGAACAATAGTAATGAGAGGCAAGGTTATTGTTCAAATGCTTAGCTAAGACCCTAGGAATGATGTTTGAGTGTTTAGGGACATTAATAATGAGACAGGAATTTAAGGATTAATTCCCCTTAGTTAAAAGACATGGAGATTAATTGAGAATAATGAAACTGATGTGAATGATTATTTAAAGCCAATAGGAATGGCCTTTGAATGCCCTAGGAAACTTAGCGAGGGTTCTTTAACCCTTCTGCCCAGAAACAGTACGGCCACGCTCCAGTGAGCACCGCCGTGCTCAACAGTCAGTACGACCATGCTTGACTTAAAAGTCAACACGCCTGTGCTGGGGGAAGTACGACCGTGCTTCCCTGTTCAGATCAGAACGTAGAAAACAGAATAGGGGTATTTCACCCCAATTGTTCCCAATGATGTAATAAGACACCAAACGAAGTAAAAGCAAGCTAGAAAACTCAATGAAGACTCAATGAAGATAAATAAATAACAAGCGATAAGATGTTAAGACGGCAACAATGTGTTACCACACGTTGTTGTAACTTGGTAGCCAAGTGGCCAATGGGGCCTTGATGCTTATTGGTCAAGGTGTTGAGCTCTAGTGCTTATTGGCCAGAGTGTTAAAAGATGATGTTGTACCTTGGTAGTCCAGTGGCCAAGGGGGCCTTGATGCTTAATGGTCAATGTGTTGAGTTCTGGTGCTTAATGGCCAAAGTGTTGTTTAATGATTAAAGATGATGTTAACTTTGGTGCTTATTGGCCAAAGACGTTAAACAATAATAAATGGTGTTGATGGAGGTGGTAGACAACGGTTTTTTGTTTGTATGCATGCATTCATGCACGAAGTTGTTAGGGGAGGTCGTCCGAGAGTAAGGTGATCTGGCTGTCCGCGGTGATTCGTCCGAGAAGGGAATCTTGTACACCCGTGGTGGCGCATCCGAGAGTAAGGAGCGTCGGCTATCCAAGGGGTTCACCCATGGTTTGGTGGATTGCCGGAATTGGTGCTTATTGGCCAATATGGATATGTAACTTCAAAGTCGTAAGGCAGGTATAGATGGATCTGCATGCATTTGAAGTAGTGAGTCACATTGAATTATATAATTGATGTATGTGATATGCTTATGATATTTGGTATGATGTGCCATGCTATAATTGCAACTTGTTGTATGTTCATCTTGCCAACTATCCTGTTGCTGTTATGTTTATATATATGGTTTTTACTCCCCGTTCTTTTGTCTCTATGTTTGGCATGTATCTTTTATGCAGAGGACAGTGTGTTGCCAGTTAAGGAGTGACTCTAAGGTGCCGCTACTCTTAGTTAGGATTTGTTTCAGTTTTAGTTTGCTTATCCGAGTTGTTTTATCGGATTGGCTATACTAGCTCTGTAATGTGACATCGGAGTTGGGTTTCGTGATGTTTCTTTATGTTATGTTTTTATTTTCGCGTTATGACATTTTGTTACAATGTGGTGTCCTTTGCTCGTTGGTTTTCATTTTATAATAAATGATATGCATGTGTTTATCTTATTTTCAAAATTAAATATTTTCTCCTATGTTATCGCTTTATAAATACATGTGGGGTAGAGGGTGTCACACACCTCTTGGTGGTCTACGATACTTTATTGCTTGTTGCACGCATTTTTCTCATTTATGTGCAATTTCTAGACAGAGAAAACGGGTTTTTTGTTTGCTGTGTTCTTTTTTGCCTTGAAAACTACCAATTTACCACTGTAATTTTAGCTTCTCGTAACAATTAGGTGAGCAATTCTTTAAAAGAACTTTCTTATGTTTATTCAATTTTCATATTTCCTTTTCAAAATGTTAGTTTACACTGCATTAGTGTTAATTGAGAACTGAATTTATATCCTTGAGGAAATAGCCATATTGAGTTTAAATGAAATGAAATGGCCTTACTCATACTAGTTTTATTTGGTGGGATTTAGTTCCTACTTTTATTTTTTAGATGACTTTAATAGGAATAGGTTTTTCTTTCCTAGTTATAGGTTTTGTTAATGGGCTTGGTTCATATCCACCCATAGCTTGTATTTTAACACTTTTTTTCTCTTTTTAATAAATTTCAGGGTACTCTTTTTCCTTAATGATGGTTTTATCTCTAAGGAGGGTTTTCCATCATAAGGTTTTAATGAGGTCCTGTTTTGCAAGAAAAAAAAAATGCCCTTTGTCCATTTTTATTTGTGTTTTTTGAGTAACAAAAAACAAAATTTGATACTTATATTCTACACAGTGTGCAAGGAAATTTGATACTTCACTATGTAAAATCTTAGAACTTTTTTGGACGCAATATATCTCTCTCTTCTTTTTTAAAATTTATTTTATTTCACTTATAATATCTATATAATAGAGTATTAATTAAGAGTTAAGACCTATGACTATAATAGTTTCGTAATTTAATTTGGTTTCTTTTTCTATACTTAAGAAGTTCAAAAATTTAAATAAATTCCTCATTATATACTGAGGCAAAGAATAAGCAATGAGGTGAATATAGACTTTTGGATTTGTCTTTGTTTCTTTGTCCTTTTCTCTTTCCAATAAGGCATGTTATCTACTATCAATGCTTTACTTTATGACTTAGCAATCATATGACACTTTAAGATGCCCAACGATATCATTGTGAGCTATTGAAGGTATTACCTATGCTTTGTGGTCAAAAGAAATTGCAATTCAAAGTAGTTTTAAGACATAGCAAATTCACATTTATGGAACATGATTATTACTCTCATACTAGATTAGTGGAAGTTGATGATACGATTAATGGAGTTTTGCTAATAAAGACTCTCCGATGGTGTACTAACTTATTTTGTTTTTTAGATCTAGCAGAATGTGTTTTTTTGGTTTTTTTTTTTTTTTTTTTTGTGAAGAAAGGGGCGAAAACACACCCAAAAAACAAAACTCAACTAAACAAAAGAGACACCACGGGGTATGGAAGCCCCATAAAAATAACTAAAAACAAGCCTAGCTAGCTTCCTTGGAGGAGAATCAAGTAAATGGAAACTGAGCTTCTGGGACAAGCTCCAATTCGCCAACCAATCTGTGCAAGCATTGCCTTCATGATACGTATGAGATAAAGAAGTCTCCCAATCTCTGCCCAGAAAATCGCTGATTCTAGCAAAATCTTTTTCTGCTTATTGTAGTAGACCCTGACTTTAGAGTATAAATGATAGCTGTTGAATCAAATTCAGCCATGACTTTTCTAAATCGTTCTTTCCAATTTAATTCCAACCGATTGAGAAGACCCCAAAGATCAGCAACAAAGGCCGAAGCAACCAATATAAAAACCAAAACCCGATATCCAATGACCATTCTCATCTCGAATAATGCCCCTATAACCCGCTGCGCTCGGGTTTAATTTAGAGGCACCACCTGTGTTTAATTTAACCTTGCCATCTCTTGGAAACTTTCAAAAAAGGGACTTATTTCTCCATTGCCAAAGAAAATAACATCCCACAAAAATATGGCTTCCCACGTGGACTGATCAAAGGCTCCAAAACTCATCGTGATATTATCTGCAATCCATGCAGAGATATCTGACGAAAAGAAGCTCTTAAATTTGGGTTTGGGCCTAACTCAACCCCAAAAGCTAGCTTGTAAGGTGAAGGTTGCCTCTTACTTATAAGCACTCATCAGGCCATATTACTATCCAATGTGGGACTCCAACACACCCCCCTCACGCCCAGGACTGAACATCTGGAGCGTGAAGTTTGCAGGACTGGACATCTACGGGTGGCCCAACGGATCAAGGATAGGCTCTGATACCATCTTAAATTTGGGTTTGGGCCTAACTCAACCCCAAAAGCTAGCTTGTAAGGTGAAGGTTGCCTCTTACTTATAAGCACTCATCAGGCCATATTACTATCCAATGTGGGACTCCAACAGAAGCTATTAAAATTCTTATATTACACCAAAGGGATCCAAAGCTGAGATGCCATTGGACAGTCCCGAAGCATGTGAATAACAGTTTCAGAAAAGCCCGAGCAAACAGCACAATCCGGAGAGCAAGACGTCCAACTATTGTGCCGCTCATTAGTGAGGAGGCGATTATGAGACGCCTTCCAAGGATGCATTTGCATACGAAGAGGCCACTTCCATTGCCAAAGCCGAGCCCAAAGGGAAAATTATAGGAGGGGTAATAGGGAAGGCACATATCTAGTAAGCATGCTTAACCGAAAATCTGCCTGAGGGAGCTCCAACCCAAGCTACATAATCTTCCCCACCCGTCAGGCAAGGTGGAAGAGTTGCTACAATTTTCTCCACCACCCCCAGAAGGCACACTCGAACTGATTTTCTGGATGTCCCACGAACCATCATCCTTTAAAAAAAAAAGCCACCACACCAAACTGCTCAGGAAGGCTAAGAGATGAAGGGCATCACACATCCAGGCTTGACCCATCAGGAAGCCATTTATCCTTCCAAAACAAGACCTTCTTCCAATTAGCAACCTCATACCTCAGATTTTGAAGCAATATTGGCCAAAGCTTTTGCACATGCTTCCAGAGAAAGGAGTCATGATCGGCAACTGGAGCTTCTATCATAATATCTTTGTTCCTAGCATATTTCCCACGAAGAATCGACACCCAAAGAGGATTTGGTTTTGTGATGATCTCCCGGCCCAGTTTTAGAAGAAACGCATCATTCATATGCGTTAAACTCCTAAGACCAAGCCCGCCAGCTTATTACGGAAGACACAAAGTTTCCCAACTAATCAAATGAATTCTCCTTTTCCAAGGAGTTCTACCCCAAACGAAGCTACGCTGGATTTTCTCCAAACCATGACAAACGGTAGTGGGAATTTTGGAATGTTGCATCATGTAGGAAACCATAGACCCAGCACTGACTTGGCAAGAGTAACACTTATGGCCTAGCTTCGATGTTATTTTCTCAATGATTCCCTTAAAAACATCTTTCTTTATTTTACCATGTTGAGGGAGAGAGCCCATATATCGACCAATACTCGAACTAGCTGTAAAATGACTCATGGCTAGAATAGCTTCTCTAGTGCTCTAGTCAATGTTTTTAGAAGAGAAAAAAAAAACACTAGTTTTTTAGCATTGATATGTTGGCTAGAATCTTGACAGAAGGCATCCATGATGAGACCAATTCTAGACATTTGCTGAGTGCTAGCTTCCGCAAAGAAAAGAATATCATCCGCAAAAAGTAAATGAGTACTAGAAGGGCCATTCTTACTCGCCTTAATAGGAATCCATTGCTTGTGATCATCAACAGCCTCCGCTATGAGACGAGATAAGTTTTCCATGCAAATGGCAAAAAATATAAGGGGAAGGGGGTCACATTGTCTAATACCCCTTGAGAAGCAATTTGACCAGCCTTATCTCCATTCCAAAGCACCGAAAAACAAGATGAAGATATACAATGCATGATTAAGTTAACCAAATAATTTGGAAGGGGTTATAAGGTAGGCTTGGTGGTTGGGGTGTGGTGGTTAAGCAGTGGAGTGATAAGGAGATTGAGGGTTCAAACCACACCCACTAACAAAATACTAATATTAACACTAACATTTGCTTACCTTAAAAAAAAAAAAAAACAAAGAATTCGGAAAACCCAACTCCTCTTAACAGGTCCGAATAAAACTCCAAGATAATTTGTCGTATGCCTTTTTAAAGTCAATTTTGACAGACATAAATCCCTTTGCCCCTTACATGTGCCTCATACTATTAGTGATAATGTTAACCAAATAATTTGGAAAACCCAACTCCTCCAAACAGCACCTCATTTGTTTTTTTTTTTTTTTTTGGTTTTATTCAATGTCAAACTAGGTTGCAACCAGTGTGTTTTATTAAGTTTGATCATAGTAGTTTCCTACATATACATTAGCTGATCTAAATGCTTAAATTGTAACTGATCTAATTGCTTATATGTGTAGGTAGAGTTGATGCAAGGTTTTAGCTCTATTCTCAACTACAATGTTGAGAATGCCAAAGCTTTTGAGACTGTTGATGAGAGGAAAATGAGGGAAATGAGTAAAAGGTCTCAAGAATCAAATGTTGTTGATGGACCCTCATTTTCAATGTAACTTTATCACTTCGCTTTGTTTTTGTTATTAGAGTACTATATAACTGGTTTTTTTAGTTATTAGGTTGAATATGTTCATGAATCCACCATTAGGCAACCAAACTCCTTGAGGTTGAACGGTTCATCTTGAATTAAAAGAATAATCTAGAAATGGAACTTCTTATCTGAAAGTGATGCTTCAAATATCTTGCTAATGAAAAAGATATATCTAATATCTACTTCACATAATATGTGGTTTACTTAATTAGTAAGTAAACAAAGAGTAACATCTATAGCCAAAGGGGCTATCAACAATGATATACATTAAGCTTCTTTGAAAATAACAACCAAATAATACATTTATTCCAAAATGAGCATAGCATAATATTACAAGCACCTGGGTCATCGACGGTGATGTTAAACATAATTTGGATTTGTCAACTTCTGTATTATGGGACGTGGAGGAACATGTACATGATTTAAAACTAAGTTTCTATTCTTGCTTCTTGACTCTTGGTACATGTTACTATTTCAATCACTATGAAAAAGTACATGCTTAACCACATTAGCTTCAAGTCATATAAACAGCCACATTTAGGTTCATTACCAATAAGGATCTAGGAAATGCACCCAAGGTTCTAACAAACATGGAGTTAAATGTATCCAATTTGATTTGCTTAATTATATATAGGTTGATGATTTATTTTAAATCACTAAATTTCTTGTGTAATTACATTTTAGACTAATTCTTAGTTAGAGTCCTCTAAACAAGACATGTTGGATGTACAATTGAAGTTGCCGTCTTTTCTCCCTTTGGTTGTGTATACAAAAATAGAAAAAAGTTGAAACCATTAATAATAGCTCCCCAAGAAAAAGGGTATACCACATAAGCCTTTGCTTGACCCGCTATTAATCAGTACCACACAAGCTTAATAATATATATCAGTATGTTTCATTGCTAAGCTTGATGTTGATTAGGACTATCAAACTTAGATATCCATCATTATAGGTCTCTGCTTGTGGTTATGCAACCCTCAAAACTGGTAGAATCATTAGTTGATAACATTTTGCTTTTTTTAAGTAAAGTAACAATTGGGTTATTTCTTTGTTAATTTTGCATTAATGTGATTTTGAATGATGTTGCTTTCATTTGTGTGAGTGATGACTTATGACTTATTTGTGCACACTTTTCCCCATATATCTGGTGAAGGACAGTAGCCTATTGGTGTTAGCTATGACACACTAGACGATGGACTACATAAATCTCTTTCTTTCTTTTTCTTTTACTTTTTCTTTTTTCTTTTTTTTTGCTAACAACACCCTTTGTAAACCATTGTTGGCTAATTGGCAGGCAGCATCAATTTGGATCTCACCGGTAGAGATTGAGATGATGAAGGAGAGATAGGGGTGTAAGCAGATCCAATCCGATCTACGAATCCGGTGGATCCTAACCAATCCTAACCGATTTTGGCGGATTGGTTCGGATCATCGGATCGGATTCGAAAACACCAACCCGAACAAGGTCGGTTTGGGTCTCGGATCCTACAAGTCGAATCCGATCCGAACCCTATAAAAAATTATTTTTTTAATTATTTATATACATATATATATAATGTTAATATATTATATATATATATATTTAATATAATTAATTATTAAATATGTATATTTTATTTTTTTGCTTTTTTTTTTCTATTTTTTTATTAATTTTTGAAGTTTAAAAAAAAATAAAAAATATCATGGGTGATCCGATGATCCGAACTGAACCGACCCTATTGTGGTCGGTTCGGATCGGTGGTTGAAAAGTGACCGAATCCGAACCGATCAAATTTGATCGATTCGGATGATGAAACCCCCCAAATCCAATCCGAACCGACCCGATTACACCCCTAAGGAGAGATTTGTGAAATTGTTTCTTATGTCGGGTTGTGAAATGGAATTGGGTTCTCTATATATAGCCTTGATACTTGCCAAATGATATGCAAATAAGTAGAGTAAACCATTTTGCTGGTGGAAAGTGTAAAATACAAATAAGGTGTATTTTATTTGAACGTATACTCATTTTGCCACCATCATTCAAAGCTGCATCATGATTGCTTTTCCATCGTTCCGACCAAATACTTTATATAGATGCAAGCCCTCTCTTGAACTACTTTATATAGCTTCTGAATCATCTGAAAGACTTGGAGATTTGACATCAACCTTTACAGGAAATAACTGAATGTCATGCACCTTGCCAGAATGCTCATTTGGATCTTACTCTATAAATCAGTGCACAGGTAGTTTGCTGCTCTTCCATGACATGGTGAGTGTGTAGGATGGAATAATATCTTTGCATCAAGCCTACTAGGAATAAGATGATTTGAAGCAAACAAAAAAGCTTTAAAAATGACATTCATATTTTCTTTGTTTAGAGGGAGAGATGTTTCCAGGATTCCTTCATATCTCTATGTGTACAATTAGTGAGTTTGAATTGCCACTTTTAGTATATACTATGTGTAATTGATGCCATGAGGTTCATAAAACAATAATGGAAATGGTTGAATCTACTCTACAGACTACTTTTTTATGCTAAAGATAGATATTGATGCTTTCAATTATACCAATCTTTTTTGCCTCACCCAATATTTTATAAATAACTAGGTAAAAATTATTGTATTTATGAAGTATTCCGCATTCATAGTTAAGACTTAAGAGAAGGAATACTTGGCATGCAATTGACTAAATGTTTTACCATGCTATTGCAGAAGATGGTAAAGAGACATCTAACAATGATGCTTCTGAGAGCAATCCTTCATATACTAATTGTCACGACCGTCCCGTCCGGAAGCCGCGAAAAGAAGGTAAAAACAGAGGAGTCGCCACCAATATTTTATTTGAGAAAAACATTGGAAAAACCATTTATTTTAAGGTAAACTGGTCTTTTTAAAAAAAAGGATGGAGATTTGAGTTCGGGAGTCGATTACGAGTAGGGAAGGTATTAGCACCCTACATCGCCCGTTTAAAAAAACGGTACCTCAAGTTAGTTGTGCAAAACATTTTAATGACATTTAAATATTTATTTTACCCCAAAATTTTTACAAGGAAGAACTTTTTTATTTTTAATATTTGTATGTTTAACGATTTTTTTATTTTTAAAAATTATTATTGATAAAACCTAAATGAAGTTGAACATGGCACATAAGTCCACAGGGCAACCTCAAATCTAAGGGATTGAACATGGCACCCGAGTCCACAGAGCATCCCTAAAAACACATTTTTTATTATTTTAATTAATAATGCTACCAAATTAAAAGAACACAAAAATAAAGGGAAAAATTAATTTTGGCTTGACAGAATGATTGATTCTGCTCCTACGTATTCCCGGGTGCGATAGGAAACTCAAAGCCACGTAGTTCTTATAGAAAATGTTTGATTGGTTGGTTGGTTTTAATTTTTAGAGAAAAATATTTTTTTATATTTTTACAATTTTTGACTTTTGATTTTTGAAAAGGATTTTTAGACACATTACCCTTTTTATTTTTATGCTTGACCCAAAAAAAACAAAGGAAAAGACTCATTCATTAATCCTAAAAACACTAAGCTAACAGATATTGTAATTCAACGTACACCAGTAACTTAAAAGAGAATGAAAAAAAAAAACAAAACCACATGAACCCCCAATTAGAAGCCCAGCCCAATCATACTAATAACAATAACATAATAAAAGCAAAAAGAAAATAGAGAGAAATAGTTAAACAAACACTTATGTGGAAAATCTTTGCCGTCATAGATCAGACCATTGCCCTATTCTTCTCAGGTGCAAAAGCTTAATTCCTAACAGAAGTGTTCGCCCCTTTAGATTCCAAGCTGCCTGGTTGTCTCATAAAGACTTCCCTACTGTTGTTCAAACGGCTTGGTCTAAGGGTAATCACAGTGTGTTGCACAGTCTTGCTCAGGTGCGGGAGGATGCTGCAGAGTTCAACCAAAAAACTTTTGGCAACATTTTCCAGCGCAAGAGGGCTTTAGAGGCAAGGCTTCGGGGTGTTCAGCAGTTTCTTGAAAGATCAGATTCCTTGAGACATATTTTACTTGAAGTTGAGCTACAAAAAGAGTATAATGATGTCTTAAAACAGGAAGAGATGCTTTGGTTTCAGAAGTCTAGAGAGAAATGGGTAAGGTATGGTGACAGAAATACTAAATTCTTCCATACTCAAACTGTGATTCGAAGGAAAAGAAATCGGGTTCATGGTCTTTTTTTGGATAATGGGGATTGGTGCACCGAGGAAAAAACTCTTTAGGAGGAGACTTTAAGCTTCTATAAAAGGTTATTCTCCTCAGAGCTCAATTCATCTCCTTCTAACTTCTCAGTAGAAAGCCTTCCGCATTTGAGTGATCTTGGGGTGTCATCTCTCACTGCTCAGGTGTGTAAAGAAGAAGTTCGTAAGGCTACTTTTAGCATGAAATCATATAAGGCTCCAGGCCCCGATGGGTTTCAACCTGTTTTTTTCAAACACTTTTGGGATCTTGTGGGGGATGACTTGTGGCACCTAGTTAGAGATGCTTTTAGGAAAGGGTATGCTGATGATCGGCTCGTGGAGACTCTTATTGTCTTAATTCCAAAGGTAAACCAGCCAACTCTTCTAAAAAATTTTAGACCAATTAGCTTATGTAATGTGGCTTATAAAGTTATTACCAAGGTGTTGTTCCAAAGATTACGGCCTTTTTTAGATGACCTTATTGGCCCTCTTCAAAGCAGCTTTATCCCAGGTCGAGGCACCTCTGATAACACCATTCTTGCCCAAGAAGTGGTTCATTACATGCATCACTCCAAAGCTAAGAAAGGGATGATTGTTTTCAAAATTGACCTTGAAAAAGCTTATGATAGAGTTAACTGGGATTTTCTGGAAACTACTCTCAGAGACTTTGGCTTTCCCGAAACAACAATTAGTCTGATTATGTGGTGCATTAAATCATCTAGTCTTTCTATCCTTTGGAACGGGGCTAAGATGGAGAGCTTTAAACCCACTAGAGGTCTCAGGCAAGGGGATCCTTTGTCTCCCTATCTCTTTGTGTTGTGTATGGAGAAACTAGCCCTGAGTATCCAGAATAAAGTTATCAAGGGTGAGTGGAAGCCTATTCATGTGTCTAGAGGAGGACCTGGTCTCTTTCACCTTTTATTTGCAGATGATGTCCTTCTGTTTTGCCAGGCAAATGACTCCCAAGTTCAAATGGTTTCTGATACGGTAAGGGATTTTTGCCAAGCATCGGGTCTCAAGGTGAATTTTGAAAAGTCACGTGCCATGTGCTCCCCTAAAATCTCAAGACAACGTAAGGACAACTTTACTAGTATCTCCTCTATCAGATTTGTTAGTGACTTGGGCAAGTATCTGGGCTTTCCCCTAATTCAAGGTAGGGTAAAAAAAGAGGTCTATAATGATATTGTTGAAAGAATCAAATCAAGGATGGCTGCCTGGAAAGGCAAACTTTTGAATAAAGCGGGGCGCCTTTGCTTAGCCAAATCTGTCACCTCCTCTATCCCGGTGTACTCCATGCAAACCCACTTGTTCCCGAAGAAAGTTTGCCAGCATATGGACTCTCTGACTAGGAACTTCATCTGGTCCAAGGATGGTTGTAGCCATGGTTGGAACTTAGTGAAATGGGAAACCATGATTAAGCCTAAGAAATTGGGTGGTTTGGGTCTTCGTGATACAAGACTATCCAATATAGCTCTTATTGGTAAACTGATTTGGAGTATTTTAAATGACAAAGATCGCCTCTGGGTGAAAGTCCTATCCCACAAATATATAGGAAATGGCACACTTTGGCATCACACTACAAATGCCAAACCCTCCATCATTTGGCGCAGCATTATGAAAGCTTTGGGTGCTCTTCGTGGTAGCTTTCAAATGCATCTGGGCTCCGGAAGTTCCTCCCTGTGGTACTCGGACTGGCTCGAGTGTGGCCCTTTATGTCACTTACTTGATTTTGTCCACATCTCTGACACTAACTTTAAGATCAAGGATATTTGGAACAATGGTAATTGGGACTTTTCTAACTTTGCGACTATCCTCCCACCTCACATCTATGATATCATCATGCTCCATCCTGTCCCCTTTCATGTGGATGACTCTCTTTCGGATGACTGGGTTTGGAAAGTAAAGAGGGATGGGGTCTATACGGTGGCCACCGGCTACTCATGGCTATCTCAAAATAATAATCCTACTGTTGACTCCATTGATTGGGAGTGGATTTGGAAGCTGAGCGCACCAGGTAAATTACAATTTCTGGTTTGGCAAGTTATGCAAAAATCTCTTCCTACAAATGAGCTTAGGACAGATAGGGACCTTGCTTCTTCTTCCCAATGTGCTAGGTGTTCAGCAAACATAGAGACCGATATTCATTGTCTAAGAGACTGCCCTCATTCTCTTGAACTTTGGTCTCGCCTTGGCATGTTCCAGAAACCTCATTTCCTTTCTGGTGATAACAGTGTTGAGTGGGTGCGTGCTATGGCTCTCCATGACAACTCTATTATCTTCCTTGCTGGTCTTTGGTGGGTTTGGAGGTGGAGAAACAACATGATCTTCAGTGACGAGATATGGGATGTCCAGAATGTCTTGAGGAAAACTTGGGCTTCTTATGATGAGTGGTTAGCTTTCATCCCTTCCAAAGGTGTTCAACATCAAAGCCCTGTGGTGAGATGGAAGCCCCCTCCAACAAACTTTGTGAAGCTGAATGTTGACGGAAGTTTCCGGGAAAGCTCCATGACTATAGGGTGTGGTGGTTTGATTCGTTCTGAAGAAGGTGAGTGGATCTCTGGGTTCACAAGTAATGATGGGTATGGTGAGGTTTTTCTTGCCGAGTTGTTGGCTATAAAACACGGTTTGGTTCTAGCTTGGACCAAGGGTTTTCGACATATTGTTTGTGAGTCGGACTCAAGTGATGTGATCAACCTTCTAAATGGGAACCAGGGCTATCAATATCATGTGTTTGCAGCTACCATTACTCAGGTGAAAGATCTGCTGAATTGAAACTGGTCAGTGAAGCTTCAACATGTTCTTCGTGATGGTAATGCTAGCGCTGATTTCATGGCAAAAGCTGGCATTCGTGCAACAGAGAAACTCAAGATCTGGGAGGAGCCTCCACCAGCCCTAGGGTCGTTTCTGCTGAAAGATAAGCTGGGCCTTAGATTCCAGTCTTGATCGGTCACCTTTTCCTTTTGTTTGTTTGTTTTGTCTTTCTTCTCTTTTATCACAAAAAAAAAAAGGAGGCTAGAAGCTTTATAACAGCGAAGAGGCCAAGGCAGAGGGGCGGACGGCACGACGGCGGAGTGGTTGGCCAGACGACGGTGGGGAAGACCAGAACGACGGCGAGCTGAGAACGGCACAGCGTTTCGTGTGGCTGAACGGGGCAGCGCTCGTGGAGAGGTTCTGGTTCGTGACATAGAGCATAGAGGTGGACGACGCGGCGGTGCTAGTGGATCTGGTGCAGCGGTGGCGGGACTGGTAGGTGGAGGAGCAAGACGGCGGCATGACAGAGGACTCACGGTTCGTGACGACGCGGCGGATGATGGTCGATCGTCCGGGGAGGAGGGCTGGCTTGCGGTGATGGCGGTGAACGGGGCGGCGCTCGTGGAGAGGCGGTGGTGACAGTAGTGGTAGGGACAGCTTCGTGGCGGGCCTGCTACAGATCTGCAATTGGTGTGGAGCTGTCGTTGCCGGCAGCGAAGGAGGTGATTGAACTTGGAAAAAGGATCTATGTTTTTCAGGTTCTTGTACTCTCCTCTATTTACTTTTGATTTAGGATGGGATGGGGTTTAGTTGTTGTTGTGATGGTATAGAGGTGAAGAAGAATGTATTGGTCATGAGAAGATAAAGATGATGGTTATGGATGAGTGGAAGTTTAAGAGACTTTAACAGGGTTGGGTTGTGTTTGTTAGTGAGTTATGAGTGATTCCAGGGAGAGAGGGAGGAAGAGCTTGAGTTTGTAAAATGAAGGAGAAGATGGAAGATGGTTCTGTCTGGAGGCTAAGGAAAGGTTTTTCCCATATTTGCTTTTGGTGCTTTTTCTTTCTTTTCGCCCCCCTTCCTTGAGAAAACTGGTGTCTTTGTTTATATAATAACAATAGAGGAAGATATAGTGCCAAAATTTGTTATTTGCATGCTCAAAGAAAATGCAGAGGATGGTACATTTTTTTGGGGAGCATATCAGCCTTTGCTCCACCACCTTGCTTGGTTGTTGCAGATGCAGGTTGGTGCCTCCTATTTTGAAAAAAAAGTGAAAGAAAACAAAGGAATGGAAATAAAAGAGAAAGCTGGTTTCCCTGAAGTGGAGTGTAGGAGGACAGATTGCAACATTGGAGAGGGGAGAAAATGACAAAGATTTAAAATTTATTTTTATATTTTGCAAAAATGAAAAAAAATCAAACGTCCTTTTCTTGTTCGTTTTTTACTCTTTTTTTTATGTTTTATTTTTGTTTTGGATTTGGATCATGGGCTTGCAACAACAAAAATAAAATTGGGCTACAACTAATCCTATAATGGGCCAAGAACAAAAACAACAATTTTTATTTTTTATTTTTTATTTTTGTTTTCAAAATATTAATTAAAAGAAAAGATACCCGGACAAAATTAGGTGTTCACACTAATGTTTATTTTTGCTTCAAAGGTAAGAAAATATCTTTTTATGTAATTTTCATTTTTTTGGGTTAAGAAAAAAAATGTTGAAAATTTTTTAGACTTGTTAATGCAATGCACCTAATATTTTTAAGTTCACAACCAATTGTTGGATTACTGAAATTGGAAGTTTATCTCTTGCACCTAATTATTTTATTTTTCTTCACTTTGTTTTTTTTTTTGGGTAATCTCTTCACCCCGCTTTTGGCTATTAGGTTAGAGATGTAAGCATATTTTAGATTCCAAGTTTTTTTATTTAGCAAACTGAGTTATGGGCCAGTTTGCGAGTTTCTTCTATCAGTTTAGTATTGTTTAACTCTATATTTTATATTATTCATAACCTGAAATCATGCAGGAGATGTGTTGATTTATATATGAGATTTTGCCATTATTTTGGACTGCTACTCCTCTCATGAGTTAGCGTCCTCATCATCTTTGTAATGTTAGTAATGCAAAGATTATACATTGTTAGACGGTCACATTTCCTTTATATGTTCATCAAACTTTCCGTGTGTTGATATTTTCTAGTATTTTGGTCAACTTGAGTTTATAAATTGGTTAACTTGATTAATGGGGGGTAGTTACCTTCATTTACTGCTTCAAGAGCATTGCAAATAAAATGGGATTTTCTATAGGTACCCCCAGTTGAGTAAAGAAATGGGTTTGACATTGTTGTGTTTAGTAAGGATTTCTGGACATTGTTGTGGATAAGCCTCTGGACCGCTTTCGAAAGAGAAAGAAGTTGGTAATCTGATTCACATTTGGGGATGGGGTGATAAAAAAGGAAGATGACTTCAACTCTGTCACAACATTTATTGTCTTTATGTCATAGTCAAAATTGAGTTATCTTTTCATTAATGAAAAATAAACATGATGTTGCGTTTTATCCCAGGTCCACAATAACCAAGAAGTAGTTAAAATCAATATATCACTACATACATGAAAAGCAACTCTATCCTTATACATATAAAAAAAAGTGCAAAATAATGGTAGTTCTTTTATACAACTATGCAACTTATGATATTTCCAATGGTCATTTATCACAGGGTAAAATATAAATGAGTCGAAATGGCCATATCTTAACAAACAAGGATATCTATAATATTCCCAATCAATTGGACCAACTTCAATCTTGCTAAATTCAATTGCACTTGCTTCTATGCTCACTACTAAAAAAATTGAATTCAGTGATAGAAATTAGCGACGGAAACACATCCGTCGCAAAATGCGACGAATTTAGCGACAAATTGCACTTTGATTTACAATATCTAAATGTTTGTTATTTAGCGACGGATTCAGTGATGAAATATGTTGTCATTAAACTTCTCGTAGAAAAATCCATTGCAAAATTATTTCTTTGACTTTAAAGACGGAATTAGCGACAAAAATTGTTTGTCGCGAGGCACCCCATCGCTAAATTCGTCGCTGATATCTTGATTTGAATTTATCGACATTTTTACCGACAGATAATCGTGTCGCTAAAGCTTTCGTCGCTAAATTCGTCGTTAATATTCAATTTGAAATCTCATAGCACTATAGGAATTTTTAAATTTTGCTACTAATTTTAGCTATTAATTAAATCAATAGCTAATTTTAAGCTAATTAACTATTCATTAATTGCCATTAACTATTCATTAAGCTAATTTATCCTACCACTATCATTCACTTTTCTCTAAAACCATCACAAACGTAAAAAGTAAAAACCCATCGCTCTTTTTTTTATCATAAAGTTGGTACAGCACGGTTAACCCCCATCTCTATTCAATAAAAAATACTCTCTCTTCTCTAAACCATATCTTTCTCCGACGAGGCCCCGGCACTTTCATGTACAATAATTGCTCGCCGGTAACATCCGTGTGTGCTGCCTCCCGCGGCGGCCAAGTCTCCGATGCAAAGGAGAGGGTTGCGTTCAAGCGGCATGATAGTCGCTTCAGAAGAGAAGCATCGGAAGAGATGATAGTAGCATGCATTCTCTATTCAGAATCGAGCCAATTGAGTCTCTCTTCAAGGAATCGAGCTCTCTGTAGCGTTCTCAAAGGTAAATCAACGATCTCAATCTCAATTCCGATCACTATTGGATTCGAAATTATGTGTTCATCATTTCTTTCTCAATCAGAATTATTGCCATTTCAGTTTCTTTCCAAGTTTTCTCCAGATCTGTTTTCTTCCTCTCATCGCAAGTGAGAATTTCCTTTCCTTTCCAAGCAATTTCCTCCACGCACATAAATCTGACTATTGTTCCAAATTTCTTTCTACTTTTCACATAGACATTGCGGTTAGAACCATGTATCTGTGAATAGGAGAAAATTTAGTAGGGATTACTAAAAAATTCTTCCATTTTGCTCATGTTTTCTACCTATTTTGATTTTTGGATGTCATTATAGAATGCATCTGCACAATTGAAAGAGAACTCTGGCATATTGAAGAAGATTCTTAACTTGAGTACCATTGTTCAGGTAAATTTTGAATGTGAGGGATGCACTGCATGATTACTTTTCTATTCAGTGTTCATGCCTATGACAGCATCCTAATTTGTTTTCTCTCTATGGTTAGAGTGGACTTTTGTGATTTCAAAGTTTTATCTCAGTTTTCGTACCTGTTTCAACTGCAACATATTTTCTACAAGTGTATGCTATTTGTGCATCTCATCCTTTTGTTTTTCTTTATTTTGATTTTGTAGATTATAAGGAACTAATGATAGTTGCATGGACTTTAATTATTCTCACAAACTCACTCATTTGAACCACATAGAAAACATATAGTGGCACTAAAGAGTAATTCAATCACTTACATAGGACAACCTGTGGGGAACTTTGGAGAATAAAACTAAAAAAGCTATGTAATTATCATTCCCTTGTATCTGCTATAAGTTTAAGGAGTGCACCTCTTATGTATTGTTTAATGTTCTACTCTTTGATCAAGATATGTGGGGTAAGAGTCATAATTTTTTTAGCCTTTTTGTGGTTTGTGACATTCTTCTCTAATTATGTTGTTAGTGTGTGAAAGTGGATTTCAAATCTTGTGTAGAATATTAAATTGTTTTGGAGATTGAAATTCAAATTTTGTTGGTCTCTCAAAATCTGATTTGTACAGAATGTGTTATGTCCCATTTTTAGGTTCAGATTCGATGTTCTCTATATGTTATATGTATAATATTTATACCTAAATATCCCTGTCTCATAAACTTTATATGTATCTGAAATAGACAACTATAAACACGAGAAGGGGGGTTGAATTGTGTTTATCAGAAATTAAAATAAAGTTGAAAACTTTTCACACACAGAAGCTAGGTTCAGACAGGTGTAAAATAACTTACACAGACAGGTCACCTGTCTGGTATATTTTCACAGAAAAACACGCAATCACACAGATGCAAAACAAGCTTGATATACACACTTTTAACCGCCTTAGTTAGAACGCAAATAATATAACTAAAACAACTAAAGAGTTTAAGGGAAGAGAGATTAACACGGTTATTTATCCTGGTTCACTCTTTAACACAAAGAGCTACGTCCAGTCCTTAGCAGCACCAAGTTTTATCCACTATAACTGATCAGGTTACAGACTCCAAGTATTGTTTGCACACCTAGCCTCTTCAGGCTCCAAGACAAGTATTCTTTGCTCACCTAGCCTCTTCAGGCTCAAATAGGTTTGTTTTGAGAAGTTTGTTTGTAATAAATATAATCAGACAAACAGTTCTTTCACTAACACTCAGAGAGTGGATTAACTGTAGACTTAGGAAAGACTGCATAATAACTTCAAATGATTGAAGAATACAGACAGAAAGAATGAACAGAGTAATGGCTCTTTAATGCTTTGTAATCTCTGATGTGTTCATCTTCAATGACTTCTATATTTATAGCCTTCAAACATTTAATATACGTTAGAGACATTCCTTGCAACGATGGCTTCAAGAAGAGCTTCATTAAATGCAATAGAGTCGTTCTGGGCAACCATTAATGAAATGTAGACGTTGGTTGTACTCTAACATGAAGGATCATGGCTTTATGCATCGTGTAGTAGCCAAATCAGAGTTGTGCAGAATGCTTTTGTACTTTGCAGAGTATATTTCTCTTCTTGTGTAATAACCAAGAGTACTAGGGAATAAAGCTTGTTGGAAACATTCTTTAACTGGAAGTTGTCTCTGACTTCCTATGTTGTTTGAGAGAGTGACCTTCTGATTTTCTTGATAAGCGTGAGAAGGAGATTCAAAGTCTTCTGCATGAGGGGACAACTTCCAAAAGCTTCGTGTACTCGAGTTCTTAACGAAGAACCTTAGACGAGTATGAGAGCATAGCAGAGACAGGTTGAAACTGATTTATAGAAAGTCAACAATCCTAGTCAGCAGACGGGTTGATTTTTGCTTATCAGACAGGCTGTCATTCAAGTGGACAAACAGGTGAGTTTTGCTATTTTATGATCTGTACACTAAGTAGACAGGTTAGCAACCACAAAGTAGGTTAATTAAATCATTAACCAATGTTTAGTTTTCATCAAAACTTAGGGAAATGCACACAGACATTTTAGAGACTTAACAATCTCCCCCTTTTTGATGATGACAAATATTCAGATGATTTAATAAACCTTAGAAAATATCAACTCAAAAGAAAACAGAATTCAGACAGGTTGAAATTTTCTACACCAGATGAGATGTGCAGACAGGTGCACTTAGGTACCAACTTTAATTTTTAAGCAACACGTTATCAGAGTTAATATCATTAATATCAGAGATATACAACTCAAGTTCAAAAGATCAAAAGTTCAATTTTAACTTTATCTAAGTCATCTTATACTTTCTCCAGTTTTGGACTTTATCTTAATCATTAATCATCTTATTATACTTTCTCCCCCTTTTGTCAACAACAAAAAAGAATATGCAGAAAACTGTGAAAAGAAGAAATGATAACAGAACACTGATTTTTCATTCATCAGAAGCTTTTAAAGTACAAGGCAGTTTTTACAAAAATAGCTACCTAGACTGACTAAAAAGATAAAACAGAGAGGCAACTCTCTTTTCCAAAAGCAGCCTAGCATGCCTTTCTTCATCCAATTGTCTTCTGACTTCTTCTAACTCAGCTTTAAGTAAATTGAAGCTTTATAGGTCCACCATCTGAGAAGAGGAGGCTTCTGTAGACAGGCTGGCTGAAGCAGTAGACAGGTTTGGATACCAGGGCAAGGCTAATACTGGGGGTGCCTTGGGTACAGAGAAGGGTGAAGAGACACGGGGAAAGATATATTGATGAATGGTTCTAAAATAAAAGAAAGGGAGAAAAGCTACTTTAAACAAAGGTTTGATTCTGACTAGGTCGGTATCAACAGAGGGAAAGACACAGGAGAGTCTTTCACATAGAGACAGATGAGTGACTCTAATTTGGATAGGAGGGAGAAGAGGTTGGTTAGCTAAGACAGATGGAGGTAAGGGTAACAGAGAGTCTATATGATAGAAAAAAGAATTTGACCCTGTTACTAAGAGAAAGAAATACCTAGACCTCTTAGGTAACATTACAACAGAGGCAGGATAGTGAGATCCTTCCAATGTTCTAATGAACACAACAGTAGGAGGATAAAAGAAAATTTCCCTACAATGGTTAAGAATGTGAGGTGGAGGAGAAGGAATGACAGATAAGTGAGAGACACTTGTAGTCATCAGAGATTGCAGATCACTCACAAACAGATTGTTCTCTGGGAGTTGAGTCCTTGTGAACAACTGTGTACTGACACATATCAGACACAACATCAAATGATGTTTGGGTGTGGTGTGAAGAGACAGGTGAGGGAAAAGGAGAGGCAACAGACAGAGGTTTAACAAAAAGAGCATATGGGGAGGAGACAGCAGAGTTGGGGATACCTTGGTGAACGGAGAGGATGGTGCAGAGGGAAAAGAAAAAAACTGATCTTCAAAGAGCCTTGGCTTCTTCTTTGAAGGGAATGAAGAAGCTGCTTCAGGATGAACAACTGTCTGAGTCCCATCAGACAGGTCAGCAGATGTTGCAGCAGTAGCAGCTTCAGCAACAGGTCCTTCTGTAGGGATTTCTTCCCTTCCAGCAAGAGCCACTAAAGGCATTGGGTAGCCTGACCTTCTTTTTCTGGGAATGATTCCCAAATCAAGAGGCTTCTTCTCCTTGGGCTCCTCCAAGGGTGGAGTTGTCTGCTCCCCCTGAGCAGATACTTTATCTTTACTAGGTTCAGACTCCACTTGTCGGACCTTGGTATAGGTCTTCACCAGTCTTCTCTTTGTGCTGGGTTGTGCAGATGCACCAACATATTCCTCAGCTTCCTTCCTCTTGGAAGAGGGTTTCTTCAGCTTGAACCTTAGAGGCTCAACTGTTTCAGCAGATTCCTCAGAAGCTGAAGGTTCCTCAGGCCTCTGGTCTTGTCTGGCCACCTTTCCAGCAGGTTTCCAGATTCTCTCAGAAATGGAAACTTCTGATTTAGCAGTAGAATCCACTGGTTCTTCTATTTTCTCCTTCTGCTTCTGCTCAACAGCAAGCTTCTTCTTCTTCTTCTTATCTTCCTCTTCATCCTCCAAAGGGATACCTTCAATGCCCATCATAGATAATACCTTCCTGTCAATAGGAAGTGACATGTCCACAAAGTGAACATCACTTGGAACAAACAGCTTGTTCCTGAAAACCCTTGTCAACAGCATTCCATAGGGATAGGTTTGCATGTTGGTCCTCTTGATCAGAGATTCAAGGTACATGTAGATGAGATCATTGATGTCTACCTTGATTTTGTGAATCAAGTGGTATAGAGCAAATCTGTCCATCTTGGTCACATTGTCTCGTGATCCTTTCCTTGGCATCACACATTACAACAGCAACTTGTGCAAGAATCTGCACTTTGGCACCATGCTGATAGGCTTCTTGTTCTCAGGGTTGGGAACACCATAAACAGCAATGTTGACATTTTCAACTCCCACCTGATCTTCCTAGTCAGGTTTGAAAGCAGTTCCAATCCTTGGACATCTTGTGGCTAACTCCAGAGAGCCGATAGGGAAGAGAAGAGTTTTGTCCATCATCTGAGCCTTAAAGCTCTTGGTTCCATCAAGCACACTGGTGATGCATTCCTCCAGAAGTCTCTGACAAGCTTGGGATGAACAAGCTCCTTGATGTCAAAGAAGAAAGTCCACTTAGAGTATTCCAACTCTTCAGTGACATCCATACCCCATTTCTTCATTTGTTGAAGATCAACAGTCTTGCCAGGAAGAATTTTCTCAACATCAGCAACTCTCATATCGTATTTCTCAGCAATTTCTTTTGAAGAGAGACGCTTTGAGGATGCCATTGATTAGAGAAAGGGTTTCGAGGATTTTGGAAGAGAGAAGGGTTTGAGAGAATAGCAGACGAAGATAGAACGGCTTTAGGGATTTGAAAAGGTAAAGTTTGAACCTTTCTGAATATTTCCCTTTTATAGCAATAAAAGCAAGAGAGGGAAAGAAAACATTTTAAATTTTTAAAAATGGCACGATTCTTGTGGGGAACTGTAGCGCCACTTAAGACATAATGAAAACATGGTTTCGAGATTAAAAACTATCGTGCACATGATTAACTTCAGATTAATAAATGGTATTAAATAATTAATAACCATTTCAATAAAACTGTTGAGTTTCAACATAGTGACTCAGCAGAGTCAGACAGGTTATCACAGACAGGTGATATAAAATCATAAGATAGGTAGCATAGACAGTTCAAAAACTCAGACATTTCATTCAACAATGCAATACATGTTTAGATTATCTCTAATAAACAAAAATCTTTCTTCTGCTAAGGGTTTAGTGAAAATATCAGTTTATTGATTTTCAGTTTTAACAAACTTAATATCAAAGATACCTTTCTGAACATAATCTCTTATAAAGTGATGTTTGATTTCTATATGCTTAGCTTTAGAATGCTGAATTGGATTTTTAGTTAAGCAAATAGCACTGAAATTATCACACCATACAGATATATTATGCTTAAAAATAGAGTAATCCTCAAGTTGATGTTTTACCCATAAAAGTTGAGAGCAACAACTAGCAGCTGAGATGTATTCTGCTTCAGCAGTAGATAGAGCAATAGTTGTCTGCCTTTTGCTTGACCAAGAGACTAAGTTTGCTCCAATGAAGTGGCATCCTCCACTGGTGCTTTTCCTTTCTATTCTGTCTCCAGCAAAGTCAGCATCACAGAATCTCATTAATCTGTATTATTTAGTTCTTAAATATAGCAAACCAAGATTAGTAGTCCCAAGCAAATATCTAAATATTCTTTTAACAGCTTTAAGATGAGATTCTCTTGGGTCAGATTGAAATCTAGCACACATACAGACACTAAATTGAATATCAGGTCTGCTTGAAGTTAAGTATAGTAGAGATCCAATCATACCTCTGTAGACAGTTTGGTCTACCTTTTTACCTTCATCATCTTTACTTAGTTTTGCATTGGTTTCCATGGGAGTTTTCATCAGTTTAGCACTTTCCATTTTGTACTTCTTAAGCATCTCCTTGATATACTTTTGTTGATAAACGTAGATTCCATCACTTGTCTGTTTGATTTGTAAACCAAGGAAGAACTTTAACTCTCCCATCATGCTCATCTCAAATTCTACTTGCATCAGCTTAGAAAAGTCCTTGCATAGCTTTTCATTAGTTGCTCCAAAAATAATATCATCAGCATATATTTGGACTATGATGAAGTTCTCTTTAGAACTTTTCTTAAACAGAGTAGTATCTACTTGTCCTCTAGTAAAACCATTATGCATGAGAAAAGAAACTTAATCTATCATACCATGCTCTAGGTGCTTGTTTTAAAACAAGCACCTAGAGCATGGTATGATAGATTAAGTTCTTTTCTCATGCATAATGGTTTTACTAGAGGACAAGTAGATACTACTCTGTTTAAGAAAAGTTCTAAAGAGAACTTCATCATAGTCCAAATATATGTTGATGATATTATTTTTGGAGCAACTAATGAAAAGCTATGCAAGGACTTTTCCAAGCTGATGCAAGCAGAATTTGAGATGAGCATGATGGGAGAGTTAAAGTTCTTCCTTGGTTTACAAATCAAACAGACAAGTGATGGAATCTACATCCATCAACAAAAGTATATCAAGGAGATGCTTAAGAAGTACAAAATGGAAAGTGCTAAACTGATGAAAACTCCCATGGAAACCAATGCAAAACTAAGTAAAGATGATGAAGGTAAAAAGGTAGACCAAACTGTCTACAGAGGTATGATTGGATCTCTACTATACTTAACTTCAAGCAGACCTGATATTCAATTTAGTGTCTGTATGTGTGCTAGATTTCAATCTGACCCAAGAGAATCTCATCTTAAAGCTGTTAAAAGAATATTTAGATATTTGCTTGGGACTACTAATCTTGGTTTGCTATATTTAAGAACTAAAGAATACAGATTAGTGGGATTCTGTGATGCTGACTTTGCTGGAGACAGAATAGAAAGGAAAAGCACCAGTGGAGGATGCCACTTCATTGGAGCAAATTAGTCTCTTGGTCAAGCAAAAGGCAGACAACTATTGCTCTATCTACTGCTGAAGCAGAATACATCTCAGCTGCTAGTTGTTGCTCTCAACTTTTATGGGTAAAACATCAACTTGAGGATTACTCTATTTTTTAGCATAATATATCTGTATGGTGTGATAATTCCAGTGCTATTTGCTTAACTAAAAATCCAATTCAGCATTCTAAGGCTAAGCATATAGAAATCAAACATCACTTTATAGAGATTATGTTCAGAAAGGTATCTTTGATATTAAGTTTGTTAAAACTGAAAATCAATGGGCTGATATTTTCACTAAACCTTTAGCAGAAGAAAGATTTTTTTTATTAGAGATAATTTAAACATGCATTGCATTGTTGAATGAAATGTCTGAGTTTTTGAACTGTCTATGCTACCTGTCTTATGATTTTATATCACCTGTCTGTGATTACCTGTCTGACTCTGCTGAGTCACTTGCTGAAACTCAACAGTTTTATTAAAATGGTTATTATTATTTAATACCATTTATTAATCTGAAGCTAATCATGTGCACGAGTTTTTAATCTCGAAACCATGTTTTCATTATGTCTTAAGTGGGCGCTACAGTTCCCCACAAAATCGTGCCGTTTTAATTAAAAATGTTTTCTTTCTCTCTTGCCTTTATTGCTATAAAAGGCAAATTTCAGAAAGGTTCAAACTTTACTTTTCAAATCCCTAAAGTCTTCTATCTTCGTCTTCTCTCTCTCAAACCCTTCTCTCTTCCAAACCCTCGTAACCCTTCTCTGAACAATGGCATCTTCAAAGCGTCTCTCTTCAAAAGAAATTGCTGAGAAATACGATGAGAGTGCTGATGTTGAGAAATTCTTCCTGGCAAGACTGTTGATCTTCAACAATGAAGAAATGGGGTATGGATGTCACTGAAGAGTTGGAATACTCTAAGTGGACTCTTCTTTGACATCAAGGAGCTTGTTCATCCCAAGCTTGTCAGAGACTTCTGGAGGAATGCATCACCAGTGTGCTTGATGGAACCAAGAGCTTTAAGGCTCAAATGATGGACAAAACTCTTCTTTCCCTATTGGCTCTTTGGAGTTAGCCACAAGATGTCCAAGGATTGGAACTGCTTTCAAACCTGACTGGGAAGATCAGGTGGAGTTGAAAATGTCAACATTGCTGTTTATGGTGTTCCCAACCCTGAGAACAAGAAGCCTATCAGCATGGTGCCAAGTGCAGGTTCTTGCACAAGCTGCTGTGGAGTGTGTGATGCCAAGGAAAGGATCACGAGACAATGTGACCAAGATGGACAGATTTGCTCTGTACCACTTGATTCACAAAATCAAGGTAGACATCAATGATCTCATCTACATGTACCTTGAGTCTCTGATCAAGAGGACCAACATGCAACCTATCCCTATGGAATGCTGTTGACAAGGGTTTCAGGAACAAGCTGTTTGTTCCAAGTGATGTTCACTTTGTGGACATGTCACTTCCTATTGACAGGAAGGTCCTGTCTATGATGGGGATTGAAGGATCCCTCTGGAGGATGAAGAGGAAGATAAGAAGAAGAAGAAGAAGCCTGCTGCTGAGCAGAAGCAGAAGGAGAAAATAAGAACCAGTGGATTCTACTGTGAATCAGAAGTTCCACTCTGAGAGAATCTGGAAACCTGCTGGAAAGGTGGCCAGACAAGACCAGAGGCCTGAGGAACCTTCAGCTTCTGAGGAATCTGCTGAAACAGTTGAGCCTCTAGGTTCAAGCTGAAGAAACCCTCTCCAAGAGGAAGACAAGCTGAGGAATCTGTTGGTGCATCTGCACAACCCAGCAAAAGAGAAGACTGGTGAAGACCTTTACCAAGGTCAGACAAGTGGAGTCTGAACCTAGTAAAGATAAGTATCTGCTCAGGGGGAGCAGACAACTCCACCCTTGGAGGAGCCAAGGAGAAGAAGCCTCTTGATTTGGGAATCATTCCCAGAAAAAGAAGGTCAGGCTACCCAATGCCTTTAGTGGCTCATTGCTGGAAGGGAAGAAATCCCTGCAGAAGGACCTGTTGCTGAAGCTGCTCTGCTGCAACTTCTGCTGACCTGTCTGATGGGACTCAGACAGTTGTTCATCCTGAAGCTGCTTCTTCTCCCCTTCAAAGAAGAAGCCAAGGCTCTTTGAAGATCAGTTTTTCTTTTCCCTCTGCACCATCCTCTCCCCTTCACCAAGGTATCCCCAACTCTGCTTTCTCCTCCCATCTGCTTTTTGTTAAACCTCTGTCTGTTGCCTCTCCTTTTCCTCACCTGTCTCTTCACACCCACCCAAACATCATTTGATGTTGTGTCTGATATGTGTCAGTACACAGTTGTTCACAGGGACTCAACTCCCAGAGAACAATCTGTATTTGTGAGTGATCTGCAATCTCTGATGACTGCAAGTGTCTCTCACTTATCTGTCATTCCTTCTCCTCCACCTCACATTCTTAACCCTTGTAGGGAATTTTCTTTATCCCCCTACTGTTGTTCATTAGAACATTGGAAGGATCTCACTATCCTGCCTCTGTTGTAATGTTACCTAATAGTCTAGGTATTTCTTTCTCTTAGTAACAGGGTCAAATTCTTTTTCTATCATATAGACTCTCTCTTACCCTTACCTCCATCTGTCTTAGCTAACAACCTCTTCCCCCTCCTATCAAATTAGAGTCACTCGTCTGTCTCTATGTGAAAGACTCTCCTGTGTCTTTCCTCTCTTGATACTGACCTAGTCAGAATCAAACCTTTGTTTAAGTTAGCTTTTCTCCCTTTCTTTTATTTCAGAACCATTCATCAATATATCTTTCCCGTGTCTCCTCACCCTTCTCTGTACCTAAGGCACCCCTATTAGCCTTACCCTGGTATCCAAACCTGTCTACTGCTTCAACCAGCCTGTCTACAGAAGCCTCCTCTTCTCAGATGGTGGACTATAGCTTCAATTTACTTAAAGCTGAGCTAGAAGAAGTCAGAAGACAATTGGATGAAGAAAGGCATGCTAGGCTGCTTTAGAAAAGAGAGTTGCTCTCTGTTTTTCTTTTTAGTCAGTCTAGGTAGCTGTTTTGTAAAAACTGCCTTGTACTAAAAGCTTATGATGAATGAAAAATCAGTGTTATTTATCTTTCTTCTCTTTACTGTTTCTGCATATTCCTTTTTGTTGTTGACAAAAGGGGGAGAAAATAAGATGATTAAGATAAAGTTCAAAATGGAGAAAGTATAAGATGATTAAGATAAAGTTAAAATTGAACTTTTGATCTTTTGAACTTGAGTGTATATCTCTGATATAATGATATTAACTCTGATAATGTTGCTTAAAATTAAATTGGTACCTAAGTGCACCTGTCTGCACATTTCATCTGGTGTAGAAAATTTCAACCTGTCTGAATTCTGTTATCTTTTGAGTTGATATTTTCTAAGGTTTATTAAATCATCTGAATGTTTGTCATCATCAAAAAGGGGGAGATTGTTAAGTCTCTAAAATGTCTGTGTGCATTTCCCTAAGTTTTGATGAAAGCTAAACATTGGTTAATGATTTAATTAACCTACTTTGTGGTTGCTAACCTGTCTACTTAGTGTACAGATCATAAAATAGCAAAACTCACCTGTCTGTCCACTTGAATGACAACCTGTCTGGATAAGCAAAAGTCAACCCGTCTGCTGACTAGGATTGTTGACTTTCTACAAATCAGTTTCAACCTGTCTCTGCCATGCTCTCATACTCGTCTAAGGTTCTTCGTTAAGAACTCGAGTACACGAAGCTTTTGGAAGTTGTTCCCTCATGCAGAAGACTCTGAATCTCTCTCTCACGCTTATCAAGAAATTCAGAAGGTCACTCTCTCAAGCAACCTAGGAAGTCAGAGACAACTTCCAGTTAAAGAATGTTTCCAACATGCTTTATTCCCTAGTACTCTCGGTTATTACACAAGAAGGGAAATATACTCTGCAAAGTACAAAAGCATTCTGCACAACTCTGATTTGGCTACTGCACGATGCATAAAGCCATGATCCTTCATGTTAGAGTACAACCAACGTCCTTATTGCATTAATGGCTGCCCAGAACGACTCTATTGCATTTAATGAAGCTCTGCTTGAAGCCATCGTTGCAAGGAATGTCTCTAACGGATATTAAATGTTTGAAGGCTATAAATACAGAAGTCATTGAAGATGAACATCAGAGATTACAAAGCATTAAAGAGCCATTACTCTGTTCATTCTTCTGTATTCTTCAATCATTTGAAGTTATTATGCAGTCTTTCCTAAGTCTACATTTAATCCACTCTCTGAGTGTTAGTGAAAGAACTGTTTGTCTGATTGTATTTATTACAAACAAACTTCTCAAAACAAACCTGTTGAGCCTGAAGAGGCTAGGTGAGCAAAGAATACTTGTCTTGGAGCCTGAAGAGGCTAGGTGTGCAAACAATACTTGGAGTCTGTAACCTGATCAGTTATAGTGGATAAAACTTGGTGCTGCTAAGGACTGGACGTAGCTCTTTGTGTTAAAGAGTGAACCAGGATAAACCGTGTTAATCTCTCTTCCCTTAAACTCTTTAGTTGTTTTGTTATATTATTTGCGTTCTAACTAAGGGGTTAAAAGTGTGTATATCAAGCTTGTTTTTCATCTGTGTGATTGCGTGTTTTTCTGTGAAAATATACCAGACAGGTGACCTGTCTGTGTAAGTTATTTTACACCTGTCTGAACCTAGCTTCTGTGTGTGAAAAGTTTTCAACTTTATTTTAATTTCTGATAAACACAATTCAACCCCCTTCTCGTGTTTATAGTTGTCTATTTCAGATACATATAAAGTTTATGAGACAGGGATATTTAGGTATAAATATTATACATATAACATATAGAGAACATCGAATCTGAACCTAAAAATGGGACATAACACATTCTGTACAAATCAGATTTTGAGAGACCAACAAAATTTGAATTTCAATCTCCAAAACAATTTAATATTCTACACAAGATTTGAAATCCACTTTCACACACTAACAACATAATTAGAGAAGAATGTCACAAACCACAAAAGGCTAAAAAAATTATGACTCTTACCCCACATATCTTGATCAAAGAGTAGAACATTAAACAATACATAAGAGGTGCACTCCTTAAACTTATAGCAGATACAAGGGAATGATAATTACATAGCTTTTTTAGTTTTATTCTCCAAAGTTCCCCACAGGTTGTCCTATGTAAGTGATTGAATTACTCTTTAGTGCCACTATATGTTTTCTATGTGGTTCAAATGAGTGAGTTTGTGAGAATAATTAAAGTCCATGCAACTATCATTAGTTCCTTATAATCTACAAAATCAAAATAAAGAAAAACAAAAGGATGAGATGCACAAATAGCATACACTTGTAGAAAATATGTTGCAGTTGAAACAGGTACGAAAACTGAGATAAAACTTTGAAATCACAAAAGTCCACTCTAACCATAGAGAGAAAACAAATTAGGATGCTGTCATAGGCATGAACACTGAATAGAAAAGTAATCATGCAGTGCATCCCTCACATTCAAAATTTACCTGAACAATGGTACTCAAGTTAAGAATCTTCTTCAATATGCCAGAGTTCTCTTTCAATTGTGCAGATGCATTCTATAATGACATCCAAAAATCAAAATAGGTAGAAAACATGAGCAAAATGGAAGAATTTTTTAGTAATCCCTACTAAATTTTCTCCTATTCACAGATACATGGTTCTAACCGCAATGTCTATGTGAAAAGTAGAAAGAAATTTGGAACAATAGTCAGATTTATGTGCGTGGAGGAAATTGCTTGGAAAGGAAAGGAAATTCTCACTTGCGATGAGAGGAAGAAAACAGATCTGGAGAAAACTTGGAAAGAAACTGAAATGGCAATAATTCTGATTGAGAAAGAAATGATGAACACATAATTTCGAATCCAATAGTGATCGGAATTGAGATTGAGATCGTTGATTTACCTTTGAGAACGCTACAGAGAGCTCGATTCCTTGAAGAGAGACTCAATTGGCTCGATTCTGAATAGAGAATGCATGCTACTATCATCTCTTCCGATGCTTCTCTTCTGAAGCGACTATCATGCCGCTTGAACGCAACCCTCTCCTTTGCATCGGAGACTTGGCCGCCGCGGGAGGCAGCACACACGGATGTTACCGGCGAGCAATTATTGTACATGAAAGTGCCGGGCCTCGTCGGAGAAAGATATGGTTTAGAGAAGAGAGAGTATTTTTTATTGAATAGAGATGGGGGTTAACCGTGCTGTACCAACTTTATGATAAAAAAAAGAGCGATGGGTTTTTACTTTTTACGTTTGTGATGGTTTTAGAGAAAAGTGAATGATAGTGGTAGGATAAATTAGCTTAATGAATAGTTAATGGCAATTAATGAATAGTTAATTAGCTTAAAATTAGCTATTGATTTAATTAATAGCTAAAATTAGTAGCAAAATTTAAAAATTCCTATAGTGCTATGAGATTTCAAATTGAATATTAACGACGAATTTAGCGACGAAAGCTTTAGCGACACGATTATCTGTCGGTAAAAATGTCGATAAATTCAAATCAAGATATCAGCGACGAATTTAGCGATGGGGTGCCTCGCGACAAACAATTTTTGTCGCTAATTCCGTCTTTAAAGTCAAAGAAATAATTTTGCAATGGATTTTTCTACGAGAAGTTTAATGACAACATATTTCATCACTGAATCCGTCGCTAAATAACAAACATTTAGATATTGTAAATCAAAGTGCAATTTGTCGCTAAATTCGTCGCATTTTGCGACGGATGTGTTTCCGTCGCTAATTTCTATCACTGAATTCAATTTTTTTAGTAGTGAGCATAGAAGCAAGTGCAATTGAATTTAGCAAGATTGAAGTTGGTCCAATTGATTGGGAATATTATAGATATCCTTGTTTGTTAAGATATGGCCATTTCGACTCATTTATATTTTACCCTGTGATAAATGACCATTGGAAATATCATAAGTTGCATAGTTGTATAAAAGAACTACCATTATTTTGCACTTTTTTTTATATGTATAAGGATAGAGTTGCTTTTCATGTATGTAGTGATATATTGATTTTAACTACTTCTTGGTTATTGTGGACCTGGGATAAAACGCAACATCATGTTTATTTTTCATTAATGAAAGATAACTCAATTTTGACTATGACATAAAGACAATAAATGTTGTGACAGAGTTGAAGTCATCTTCCTTTTTTATCACCCCATCCCCAAATGTGAATCAGATTACCAACTTCTTTCTCTTTCGAAAGCGGTCCAGAGGCTTATCCACACAATGTCCAGAAATCCTTACTAAACACAACAATGTCAAACCCATTTCTTTACTCAACTGGGGGTACCTATAGAAAATCCCATTTTATTTGCAATGCTCTTGAAGCAGTAAATGAAGGTAACTACCCCCCATTAATCAAGTTAACCAATTTATAAACTCAAGTTGACCAAAATACTAGAAAATATCAACACACGGAAAGTTTGATGAACATATAAAGGAATGTGACCGTCTAACAATGTATAATCTTTGCATTACTAACATTACAAAGATGATGAGGACGCTAACTCATGAGAGGAGTAGCAGTCCAAAATAATGGCAAAATCTCATATATAAATCAACACATCTCCTGCATGATTTCAGGTTATGAATAATATAAAATATAGAGTTAAACAATACTAAACTGATAGAAGAAACTCGCAAACTGGCCCATAACTCAGTTTGCTAAATAAAAAACTTGGAATCTAAAATATGCTTACATCTCTAACCTAATAGCCAAAAGCGGGGTGAAGAGATTACCCAAAAAAAACAAAGTGAAGAAAAATAAAATAATTAGGTGCAAGAGATAAACTTCCAATTTCAGTAATCCAACAATTGGTTGTGAACTTAAAATATTAGGTGCATTGCATTAACAAGTCTAAAAATTTCAACATTTTTTTTCTTAACCCAAAAATGAAAATTACATAAAAAGATATTTTCTTACCTTTGAAGCAAAAATAAACATTAGTGTGAACACCTAATTTTGTCCGGGTATCTTTTCTTTTAATTAATATTTTGAAAACAAAAATAAAAAATAAAAAATAAAATTGTTGTTTTTGTTCTTGGCCCATTATAGGATTAGTTGTAGCCCAATTTTATTTTTGTTGTTGCAAGCCCATGATCCAAATCCAAAACAAAAATAAAACATAAAAAAAAGAGTAAAAAACGACAAGAAAAGGACGTTTGATTTTGTTTTATTTTTTTCATTTTTGCAAAATATAAAAATAAATTTTAAATCTTTGTCATTTTCTCCCCTCTCCAATGTTGCAATCTGTCCTCCTACACTCCACTTCAGGGAAACCAGCTTTCTCTTTTATTTCCATTCCTTTGTTTTCTTTCACTTTTTTTCAAAATAGGAGGCACCAACCTGCATCTGCAACAACCAAGCAAGGTGGTGGAGCAAAGGCTGATATGCTCCCCAAAAAAATGTACCATCCTCTGCATTTTCTTTGAGCATGCAAATAACAAATTTTGGCACTATATCTTCCTCTATTGTTATTATATAAACAAAGACACCAGTTTTCTCAAGGAAGGGGGGCGAAAAGAAAGAAAAAGCACCAAAGCAAATATGGGAAAACCTTTCCTTAGCCTCCAGACAGAACCATCTTCCATCTTCTCCTTCATTTTACAAACTCAAGCTCTTCCTCCCTCTCTCCCTGGAATCACTCATAACTCACTAACAAACACAACCCAACCCTGTTAAGTCTCTTAAACTTCCACTCATCCATAACCATCATCTTTATCTTCTCATGACCAATACATTCTTCTTCACCTCTATACCATCACAACAACAACTAAACCCCATCCCATCCTAAATCAAAAGTAAATAGAGGAGAGTACAAGAACCTGAAAAACATAGATCCTTTTTCCAAGTTCAATCACCTCCTTCGCTGCCGGCAACGACAGCTCCACACCAATTGCAGATCTGTAGCAGGCCCGCCCGAAGCTGTCCCTACCACTACTGTCACCACCGCCTCTCCACGAGCGCCGCCCCGTTCACCGCCATCACCGCAAGCCAGCCCTCCTCCCCGGACGATCGACCATCATCCGCCGCGTCGTCACGAACCGTGAGTCCTCTGTCATGCCGCCGTCTTGCTCCTCCACCTACCAGTCCCGCCACCGCTGCACCAGATCCACTAGCACCGCCGCGTCGTCCACCTCTATGCTCTATGTCACGAACCAGAACCTCTCCACGAGCGCTGCCCCGTTCAGCCACACGAAACGCTGTGCCGTTCTCAGCTCGCCGTCGTTCTGGTCTTCCCCACCGTCGTCTGGCCAACCACTCCGCCGTCGTGCCGTCCGCCCCTCTGCCTTGGCCTCTTCGCTGTTATAAAGCTTCTAGCCTCCTTTTTTTTTTTGTGATAAAAGAGAAGAAAGACAAAACAAACAAACAAAGGAAAGGTGACCGATCAAGACTGGAATCTAAGGCCCAGCTTATCTTTCAGCAGAAACGACCCTAGGCTGGTGGAGGCTCCTCCCAGATCTTGAGTTTCTCTGTTGCACGAATGCCAGCTTTTGCCATGAAATCAGCGCTAGCATTACCATCACGAAGAACATGTTGAAGCTTCACTGACCAGTTTCAATTCAGCAGATCTTTCACCTGAGTAATGGTAGCTGCAAACACATGATATTGATAGCCCTG
>JAPCYP010000277.1:0-120772 GCA_035048595.1 Echinosophora koreensis
AAGTGCCGATCAGGCCAAACACAAACAAACAAACAAAGGGGAGTAAGCTCATGTATACATAAATAGCATAGAGGTAGGAAGTAAAGTAAAACATACAGCATGGCATCAACATAAGCATACATAATTAACATGTATAAACATACATCAACATCATCATCATCATCAGGTATGCTATGCAGTGCAATGAATCAACTACTCCACTACTCCAACTATGCATGTGGATCCAACTAACTCAAGATGAACGACTTCGGAGTTACATATCCGTATTGGCCAATAAGCACCAACACCAGCAGTCCACCTAACCTTGGGTGAACCCTATGGATAGCCAACGCATCTAACCATGGATGCCTCATCACGGGGGGCCGCGGTTACCTAACCATGGGTAACTTACCGTGGATGGCCGGATCTCCTTACTCTTGGATGATCTCCCCTATGTCGAACACCTCCCAACAACATCTCCAATGAAATGTATGTCAAACAACAATCAACGGCAAACGCCACCACCTTCGCTTGAGCCAATAAGCACTCAATACTTATCAACAAAGTTGCTTGGGCCATGAAGCTCCCAAGGTTTTCAACATTAACGTCAATATAACCTTGGACCCAAACCACGGGGTCAAGGCTCCCTTGGCCAATAAGCACCAAGGTTCAACTCAACTTGCTTGGGCCCATAAGCACCCAAGACTTCAACATCAATAATGCCTTAGACCCAAACCGTGGGGTCAAGGCCCCCTTGGTCAACGAGCACCAAGGTACAACTTTATCAACATGCGGTAGCCCAACGGATACCGGCTTAACATCTTATTATTTTTAATTATCCTCATCAGTCACTAACCAAGTTGTCTAACCTTTATCTTTGACTAGTTATAGCAACTTATCATCATTGGGGAAAATTGGGGTTAGGAACCCCTCTTTAAGTCCTTTAATTCCATCTCTGCCTGATAGGGGAGCACGGGCGTGCTTGTCCCCTGCACGGCCGTGCTGGTCATGTAAGTGAAGCACGGTCGTGCTTCCTATTGGGCACGGTCGTGCTCCTCTGTTGCACGGCCGTGCTTAATGCGCGGCCAATTTCCAGAATTCAAACTGGGAGCGCGGTCGTGCTCCCTGTTCAGCACGGCCGTGCTCATTGCACGACTGTACTGTTCTGGGCAGAGTTCTAAGTCCGATTCCTAATCCAATTTCTAGGGTTCGACTATCATTTAATTCTAACTCGTTTTTAAGCCTAATACATCAATTATCTTTTTATCAACAAAACCATCATCAACAGCCATGATAGCAACAGTATCATCAAGTCTTAACATCAACCAATGATAAACACATCATCATACTCATATCAATAACCAACATGTCCATAACAACGACGACAATGTAAACATAACACAGCTTTCATGAATAATAGCGTAAACGTCATATATCAATGACCAGCAATCATAAAATCACAGTTAATTACATAAGCATATAAACATACAATAACATATGACAATGGGGTCATGGGAACCCTTTTTACTTTACTATAAACCCCAAGCCTAATGTAACACTATCCTTCTCCCCATACCTGGATTAAAGGTAGCTCTAACGGCGTTCTAAACAGCAACCGGTTCCATTCCCCACAAGCGGCTTACTCCGGAGATGAGCCTTGGTTAACCAAAAACATAACTAATCAGTTCCCAATTCACAAAAGAAAAGGAAATAGAAATGGAACGTTACCATTACCGATACCGGTTGATACTGATGCAGAAAGGTCTCCCAAAGGTCTCCAAAACTCTAAGAATTGGTTGAGTTTGGTGGAAACAGGGAAGAAAACTGCTCTGGCCGCACTAGGTGACGGCTGACGTCAGAAATAGGGCTAAAACATAACCCTCGGTTTATGTGCCAACTATATAAAGGCTGCACCTGAGCACGGTCGTGCTCACCCTTGAGCATGGTCGTGCTGGACTTAGCGTCAGCGAGACACGGTCCGCACATTGAGCACGGTCGTGCTCAACTTAAAAGTTGAAACACGCTTCAACATTTAAGCACGGGCGTGCTGGCTGTCGAGCACGGGCGTGCTCAACTACCAGAAAGGGACTTTTAAGCCGAAAATCCCACTAAGCCCTTAGCCAACAATTCTAACTTAACAAAACGGCTCAAGAAAAGCACTTACGAAAAAACAGGATGTTACAACAGTCAATGTTAAAGAATCTGAGAATGGAAAATTCATCAATGGTGGAGAACATATGCTCATTAGTGAAATTACCAGTCAAAGCAGTGTCAGCCTTAACAAACTGAATAACCGAATGCAGGGATATGAATTGGTTGTCAAACCTGGTTTTGTTTCTCCTATTCCAAATCTGCCAAAGAATGTTGATAATGCCAGCTAGAACAACTTGCTTAACCTGAGGACTATAGCCTTTATCACAAACTGATATGAGAGAGTTGAAAGAGGTTGTGTCAAGAGATCTACCCAGTGCAGAAGCAAACCAAGACCATAGCTGCTTAGCAAAAGAGCGCTCTAAAAACATATGAGAAAAAGTTTCTTCTGACTGAACACAGTTATTGCAAAAGGAAACTATAGTACAGCCACTCTTTCTGAGATTTTCATCAGTTGATAGCCTATTATGCATGACTCTCCAGAACAGAAAGGACCTAGATGGAGGAATAGAATTGCTCCAAATCAATTCACACCATGCGATTTGAGGCTTGGAAGGATTTTGAAATTGGTAAGCCTCTTTAAAGCTAAGAGCACCAGAATCTGAACTAGTCCAAATAAGTTGATCAGCAATCTGGAGAATGTTAAGGAGAATGTTACACTTTGTTTGGTTGCAGGAGAGAAAATAAGAGGAAAGAAAATGAGAGGAAAGAAAGTAAGAGGAAAGAAAAAAGGTGGAAAATGAGAGGATTATTTAGTTGTTTGGTTGAAGATAAAATGAGAGGAAAGAAAATAAAAATTTTCATTTCTCATGTTTGGTTGAAGAGAAAGTGAGAGGAAAGAAAAAAACATGTATGTGCAATTACACAAATACCCTCATATTATAATTTAAAAAAATAAAAAAAATCATGCTTTTTTGTCTTTTTATGCACCCATTGAACCGTATGCACAAATCTCAGCATTGAGGTGCCTTGGTTTGCGTGCATCATCACTTTTCACTCCAAAATGGAGTGGAAAGAAAACATGTGGGCCCCATACTATTTTTTTCCCCTTCCCTTCATTTTCTTACCAAACCAAACAATGGAAAACATAGTTTTCCCTTCTCTTTCCTTCCCCTTCTTTTCATTCCCCTTCTTTTCATTCCCCTCCTTTTCCACAGTTCCTTAAGGAGTGTCCTTAGAACACAAGTTAAAGAACTAATAAAAGAAAAATCTTATTAGAAAGTTGTGTATTTAATGTTTTGAGAAAATAAACATTTGATTTTTCAATTAAATCTTATTATTTTTGGGTAACATAACTAGTGCCCTAAAGACACTCGTTAGCAAGACCGATATAATAATTACAGTTTCATCGTGATTTGAAATTTAATGGAGTATATTACAAAATCTTTCCACGTTAGTGGGGATGATATTTTATTTTAATAAATGAACAAAACATAGATTTTTCCTTTAAAGAAAGGATTTAATTGATATATACTAGCAGTTAAAGTTTTTTTACACTATCAATTAATCAGAAATGGATATATCATTACAAATCTTTAATTCTTATCTTAACCATCTTAAAAGTAACCAATTTCATGATTTCTGATTAATTATTAGTATAAAAATCTTTACACTGACAATACGTAGAAATTAAACTCTTCAAAGAAAATATTTGATAACTAAATCATGAATGAAGTAATAAAAAACAAGAAGGATCCATTCTAGGTCTTCTCCACCATACACTTCATTCTTCTCTGTTCACCTGGTCCCGAATGTCGATGGATCCCGTCTCGCAGGGCGTCACCCAACCGCGAGCACAAAAAAGAAAGCTGAAGGAATCGAAACCGAAGACGCCTTTTGAACTGAAACGCGAAGAAGATCTTGAAGAGAGTGACTTCTCTATGTACGACGATGACAGTGAGCCTTATGTGTATGCCTGTAGTCGCTTTGTGTATATGAATAAGGCCATGATCCAAGAACAGAAGGCTATTGCTGAGTATAAGGAGCAGTCTCGGAAGCTAAACCTAAGTGTACGTACACGCCACGCCTTAATTAATTTGCTTTCAATTTTGCTTATATTCTCTTAATTAATCAATATGTGATCATATTTACAGCGTTACGATATTGTTGTCGCTCCTCCACCCAATTTAGGGTTATTGGGCTGTGTCAGACCCATCACTATAACCGATGCGCTTCGCCCTCGTCTTGTTGAATTCTGCAATCTTGCGTTGGTGAAGTACAGTGCTGAGAATCAGGTTCGATACTCGTCGTTACTGTTCCCCTTTTTTTTTTGTTATATGTTTTTTCATTCATGAACTTAATTATTAATGTTCTACTTTTTATTTTTCTTTTTTAGGGTGCAAATTTTGTGTTTCATGACCTTGTTAAGTCAACCCGCGCACTTGTTTCTGGTCGTGTATATTACATTACCTTTCAAGCAAAAGATTCTACTCATCCTTTAGACAGTGCTACTCCAACTACTTTCCAGGCCGAAGTGTATGACAAGATCCATCCAAGGGATGCGGAACCTGTGGTCAAATCGTGTTCCATGAAACCTACCTAACACTCGTTGCATGAATATTATGCTTACATGTTTAATCTATGTTAATCAATATTCTTAGACACTTAATGAATGTTTACAATATAGTAACAATGTTTAGGATGTTAATTAGGCTGGTTTATGATATTATAATTTGCTCCTCTTAACATGATAATATTATTGAACCTCTTAACTATGAATTGGTTCATGGTTTGCTACCTTTTAAGTTTGCTATTCTTTTCAAATTTCAAATTAATGTTTTGAATTTGAGTTATTAGAATGCTTTTATCTAGATTTGGACAAATTGAGAAGTTTCATAAATAATCTGTGAACTGCAGGTCTAGGCTCTGTCATGGGGTTTTGGTCTTGGTGTTAAGTTAACCTCTCTGTTCATGTTTACTTTTGTAGTGGGGCCATAAGCATTAAATGGTTATCTTCCTTGAGATGATCTTTAAATCATCCATGTTGTTTGATAAGGCCCGAAGTCATAACTCCTTGGCAACAATGTTCAAAATACATATCGTTGAGGTGGATGATATCGTTGAGTCAGTCAAAATACATTCTTGGAATTGGATTAGATAAATAAATAAATAAATAAAAAAGGGTTTAACTATGTCAAGCTGGTTTATAAACCCAGCTGCTTGTTTATAAATGTCAGGCTAGTGAATATGAAGGCATTGTGTAGTGGTGAGTGAGATAGCAGGCAATATGTGAAAGATATAAAAACTGTTGTTTGAGATATATCCAGACGCTTTCCTTTTGGTTGATTGTAATGCATCTGTGTCATATTTCAGCAATGAAATAGAGTGCATTCAAACATTTATTGGATCACTTTTTTTTACTCATTGAAACTTGTAAGGGTAAACATAGAAGAGCATTATAAGTTGTTGCATAATAGAATACTTCCTGCTTACAATTTTGTGTCTCTATTATATCTCTTTTTCAATTACTATTGTGTCACCATGATTTGAAGTAACAATGATGAATCTTGAGCATGTGTATGTTTGTGGATCGTCAACCATGTCATAGTGGTACTTTAACAGTAAGAAATATCCCTTGAAGCCTTCTGAGTCTGTTTGGTTACTTCTGTGATATGCCTCTGCTGTATCAGAGGTTGTGCTGTTTGGAACCTAGCTAAATTGTGTCATTGAATCTCTTTAAGATCACAGCAGTGATGCTTGTTTCCTGATGTTGTGAGGATGTTGTGTGACTGATATAGCCTGCATTTTTGTTGACTTGGCTCTGCATCTGTTCAGTTTGTTTCTGCATAGAGTGGGACTTGTTTAGATTTGTGGTATATGCGCTGGACATAGTAACATGGAGGCGTGTCTTTTAACCTTGGTGCCTGGAATTTGTTACTGCCCGAGGTGGTTTGTTACTGCATTCTGTGACTTTGTTAACCTTGCGATGCTACTACGTATGTGCAACATAGTTGTTCGCTGTGCAAGATTGTTGTTGGAGGAATTAGAAACTGGTTTGGTAAAGCCTTATTGCATAAATTGCACACTGCCATAAAATTTTAGCCTTCATTATGTTCTATATCGAAGCCTTTATAGCAAATCATAAAAAATACTGCTACTAAAGTAGAAGGATGCACCCGACCCGAGTGCTCCAAAAGGTTGTTTCGTAGGAAAGTAGCATCCTTACATTGCAAGAATAAATGGTTTAGTTTTTAAAGCTATTTCTGCATCTAACATAGGTGTTGGGAGAAAAAGTGGTTTAGGCAATTTTATTTTTAATCCTGTTAAGTATGGTTGTCTTCAAACAAAGAACTTGACGATAGAGAGAGAGCTATGGATTTCCAACTGTATTTGTCAAGAACAGACTTTTGGTGGCTAGTACGTAGGACTTGGGAGAGTGAGTAAGAATCTAAGAGAATGATTTACAAGAAAGATCACCCAAAGAGTGATTCAAGGACACTCTTGCTGAATCCTGGTTTCATCGATTGAAGCAAGGGAATGTGAGTCCAGGTGAAGTCTCTTTGGGCCAAAACCTATCCAATTTGCTTAGGCTTGCTCTCTTGTACAAGTTTGGAGGCACATATATAGATGCTGATGTTGTGGTCTTGAAGAGCTTCTCTAAGCTTCGAAACACCATTGGAGCACAGAATTTTGATGTGAAAACTGGGAAGTGGAGCCGTCTGAACAATGCTGTGTTGATATTTGATAAGAAGCATCCTTTGCTTTTCAAGTTCATTGAAGAATTTGCACTTGCCTTTGATGGGAACAAGTGGGGGGTCACAATGGTCCTTACTTGATCTCTAGAGTGGTGTCTAGGGTGAGCGAGAGACCAGGGTTTAATTTCACTGTGCTGCCACCTTCTGCATTTTATCCTGTGGATTGGAGAGGGATTAGGAGTCTGTTTTGAAGGGCTAGAGATGAGGTCCATTCAAGATGGTTGGTCAAGAAAATGGAGCAAATTCGCAAAGAAAGCTTTGCAGTGCACCTGTGGAACAGGCATAGTAGGAAGCTAAAGGTAGTTAAGGGAAGCATTGTTGATAGCATCATATCAAGTTGTTGCATCTTCTGCAACACATAGGACTTAGCTTTTTAATGTTTGTAATTAGTTTCATAGAATGATAAGTTTTAAATTTAAACAGTTGTAAGTGGTTATGGACCTATTTTGAATTTGTGATGCCTGTCCATTCCACTATAGAAAAGGATATGGTAGGTATTTAAATTTGGAAGGCCATAACCATCTTGCTGTAACTCTTTGAAGGATCTGAAAGGAATAAGATGTGAAAATTTTCAGTCATTTTCTTTTACCAGTGACACCTAATAGTGAACAGTGTGGCCATGTTTGGTCCTTTGGTTTTGGATTGCAGTTGGCATGTGGAAAGTAAAGAGTGTTTTGATTTATATCCAAGAAATGAATGAAAATTCATCTTGTTATGGATAATTAAATTGTGAAAGTGATTCCTCAGCTTCCATTCTTAATAGCTCACCTATTTTTTCCTTTCATGTGACATCGACTTTCTGTCTCACTCTCCCCCCCTGCTTGCATTTGGTTATCTTCCAGCACACATGTTTTGGGAAATTACAACATAGTTCCATTTTACAAATGAAAACTTTGGCTCATTAATTATTGATATATTAGTAGAGCTGTCAAAGGGGCTAAAATTCGTGGGCTAAACCCCCAAAAATTCTACATTGAGCTATGTTATAGTTAAGCCTACTTTTTAATTGGCCTGTTTAGCCCTAACCCAACACAACCCCCTGGTTGAGTGGGCTAAAATCCTTAGGGCTTGGGGGTTTGTAGGTCAGCCTGCATTTTGATGAAAAACAAAATGTCTAGATGATCCACGATGGCCGGGCAGATCAACGGCTCCTAGGTTGTTGCGCTAATAAGAAGCAACAGGCATGCTTTATGGATTTCAATCCCACGTGTGCCAGCTATTTCATCTTTCTTTTTCTTTTTCCTTAGCTAATTAATTAATGTTGGATCTGCTGCTAGTGCGCCACATGCAACTGACAAGCAAAATTCATATCCTCCTAATGCCACGTGGGGCAAACAACCTTTTCATTCTTTTCTTTTATTTTCGATTAATTATGTTCTACTTATCTTTTTCAAAAGGATACATGTTACAGATTTTACTAATAATTTGTTTTTTCAATAAAATTTTACACGATCATATAAAATTAACAATTATTACTTCACAACTCTTCTCAAATGTCTTAATTTTAGAAATTTCCGCTATTTGTTAAGACATAGAAATTTCCTCTGTTTTCAAACAAATAGCTCACTTCTTTTTCATTTTGGAATCCACTTTCAGTATCGTGGACTCAATTATAAGTAAAAAAATATCTATATTTTGTGAACTCAAATATAAAGAAAATTCAACCAAATCAACTCTATTTAAAATCAGTATTCAAAAAATCAAGACAATTAACCAATTCAACCAATTCTCCTTTTACTTTCATTGGACACTCTCGAGACAATTAAACGGTAGTTTAGTAATTGAAACTCATTTTTTTTTACATAAATAAATACAATTAAACTAAACTAACTAACTTTCTTAATAAGTGTGAAGTAAATTAATTTTGTTTATAATTGTTTCTGTTGCATATCTTTAATGTCCCTTGTTTATTACATTGTTCAATGATACACTAAATTATCGTAAATGGGTTGGGAAGATTTCCAAAAAAAAAAAAATCTTAAAGTGGGCTGGCCCCAACCCACTTGGCCCTATGGGTTTTTTGGCCCTAGGGCCCTTTTGGCCCTAACCCACATGGCCTAGAAGTTTTTTATTTGTTTTTAAAAAAAAAAAAAGAATATTAGCTATCTCTGTTTTATGTTAGCAGATTACTTATTTCTATGATTGACTCATTTAATATTAGTTAAAGTTATCATGTATCTTGTCTCATTCTTTTATTTCTTTTTCGTTCTTCTGAATGTTAGCAAATTTACAACTTCCTTTTCTCTCCATATGCCTTAGGTATTTAGTGAATTAAAGATTGTGGAATTCAGTGTTCAAGAAAATATAGTTTCATCCGGAAAAGGAGAGTTTGGTAAATCTACATGTCACTTAATGTAATATGCATTGTTTCCTATCTTTTGTTCTACTCATAGTACAAGTTGTTGCTTGATCTCTTGCTGAACTGTTATACCATGTTATACCATATCTTTTGTTCTGCTTTATCTCTTGCTTGATAATGATAGTATTGCAAGTTGTTGGTGCGTTAAGTCTGTTAATATTACATATGAGACTGGTTTCTTCCTTGCTCGTATTACACATGCCGCTGGGGGTGGATTTTGCAGCTATTATGATATTTGCTACCTTCTTATGAAGGTTTTGGGGCTCGTCTTCATCCCTGTGGGTTGTTGTTCTGTTGGCATGTAATCTGCTCGGTCTTGTTTTTGTGCAGTTGGGATTTTAGAAGTCATTAGTATGTCTTTGTGTGGATTATTGTGTTTTTCCATTGTTTGGCTAGATCAGTAAATTGGTCTGTTGGCTTGTTTTGAACTTTGTTTATTTGTTTTTGTTGATGGGTTTAGGTACCTTTTTACCTATATTAATCATTAATAATACTTTACGTTTATAAAAAAAAAAAAAAAAAAGTATTACATATGATATGATATATGTAGCCATGACATGAGGGGATTTTTATGATTGGGATTGTATTTTGGAATTTATACTCAATTGGCTGTGGGGATATATGGTATGGGTTACTAGTGATATGAATTTGTTTTAAGTTTTGTTTAGTTGTCTACTTACTTTCAATGTGATGTTCATAATAGTTGGAAACTAATATTGAAAAAAATGACTCAAAAGATTTGGCCTGAACCAATAATTAAGACTCACATAGAGATTATAGAGATTATGGTTGATGAGGTCAGCACAGTGTTATTGACGACTGCCATACTATCGGCCAAAAATCCACCATACATTATAGCGGATGGCGATGCAGCCATACGGCGGATGTCATGACCGACAAAATAGAACTTTTGGTAAAAGTATTTCCAGTTTACCAACAACACTCAGTTGCTTAATTGATTCAGGCAATAATCGGTTACTCATTATTTCCAAGAATGACTCAATTTCTATATGCTGTTGTCTGCTAGCAACACATTGATTTTATTGACTACAACATATTGGACATTATTGTCTGCTATAGCATTTGCATTTTATTCAACTGTGCAGTTTTCATTATATGGGATTTAAATGTAAAAGAAATTGGAAAATCAATTTTTTATGGCCTCATGCATTGTATCATGCGTTACATGCTTTGGAATTTGGATAGATTTGATTAAGATTATCAGCGTAAGCTTGAAGAGGAGGATAATTGATAGTAGTAATTGAGCAGTACTACCTATGAAATATGTAGCTATTGTATGTGACAAACATCTTTTGACCGAAAATCCTATATACACGAAGCCACGAAGGCATGAAAGATACAAATGTAGTGGAATAATATTTTATGTGCATCTTTTTATTCTTTCAATTCCTTCAATTAATATTTTTTTTAAGAAGTTATAAATAATTCTATGGTGCTAAATAATATAAGTAAATTCATCAAACTCCAATCATTGATAAGCAACAACTTTTATATTATAGATATGCTAAATAATAAGTATCAACTTGAGTTTAAGTGATTTTATGCTATGGGAAGGATGTCTAACTACGATAGGTTTGAAGAATCTTTCTTGTGTCACACGGGATATAAGAGTTATTTGTCACAAATTGAATAAAATATAAAAACTATCAAACAAAATCCAATCATTGATAAACAACAATATGGAACAAGCTTTCCTATGGAAAGTGGCTCATGGGAGGTTTATGACTAATGAAGTATGCTAATTCCGACTTACACTACAAGAAAAAAGGTTATTAGAGACTGAATTATAGCGACCGAACGAGATTTGTGACCGAATTACGTTTTATAAAAGGATGGTCATTCATTCAAACATAGTGACCGAATTTGCGACCAAATGGTTCGGTCGCTGGGGCGGTCGCTAATTTGGTATTTTTAAATATTTATTATAACTGAGTTATTTGCGACTGCGTTTGAGACCGGTCAACGGAAATATTTAGCCACCGACTACAATTCGGTTGCTAATTAGTTTTATTTTTGCTAGCAACCGAATTTAGTGACTGATGTATTCGGTCGCTAAATCAAAATCCCTAAAATTGGCCTGCGCCCCCTTGTCCCCACATTTTCCCTTCTTCTTCTTCTTCTTCTTCTTCTTCTTCTTCTTCTTCTTCTTCTTCCCCCTCTCTGCTCGTCTCCGTCACTGGCCGCCACTCTTTCCTCCTCCTTATTCCCTTTCCCTTTCCGGTACTCACCACCACGAGCCACCTCCGAGGCACGCACCACCGCGACCCACCAAAGGTAAGTTTTCCTCTTCCCTTTTCCCTTCTTCCTTTCCCTTTCCTGTTCAATCTTCACTCTCTAACCCATTTTCGCCACCACTGTCATACCCTCAGCCACCCCACCACCGGAAAATGTGAAGGTAGCCACTGCCACCCCTCTCATCCTCTCTGTCAGTGTAAGTTTTTATTTTTTTTATTTTAATTTTATATTTAATTAAGGCATAAAATTGGTTATTGTTACTGTCATTGTTTCATTAAGGTAGCCAGTTAGTATTGTTACTGTCATTGGTAATATTGTAAATAGAAGATTAGAATTAGCATTTAAATGATAAGGATTGCATGAGATGTTCAAGTTATATGTAACTTAAACTTGTACTGGGTAGTCCTGAATTTCCAGTTTGGCAATTGTGCAACACTGGTGGTATTTTGGCTAATTGAAACATATATTAAACTTGCTGCAGCTATAAATAAAAGAAACAATGTAATTTTTTGCCTAATCAATGACCACTGCTAACCTGCATGGAATGAAAAGTCATGACTGTCATGTATTTCTGCAACGGTTGATTCCAATTGCATTTGCCTCTTTACCGATGGAGATTTGGAAGCCGCTTATTGAGTTGAGTCAGTTCTTCAGAGTATTAGCTTCTAACACATTGAAGTCTTGCTATGTAAGCTGGAACAGATATTCCCTCCGAGCTTCTTTGATTCGATGGAACATCTTCCCATCCACTTACTGTACGAAGCACGAGTGGGTGGTCCAGTTCAATATCGTTGGATGTACCCCTTTGAGAGGTATTAAACTTATTTTGTACCTGTAAGCAATTATGATATTAAAATTGGTATGTACATGTTAATAATCATTAACTTAGGGTTGTAATATATGTAGGTTCTTGCATTCGTTAAAAATAAAAGTAAAGAACAAGGCTAGGATTGAAGGTTCTATTTGTGAAGCATATCTAGTGGAGGAGGCTTCTAGTTTTGCCTCGTTTTACTATCCAGACAACATAGAGACAAGGAGAACTAGATTGCCGCGTAATGTTGATGTTGGTGAAGGATGTTCTTCTAGTCCTCAAATGTCAATTTTTAATTATCCGGGCAAGGCATGTGGTGCAGAAAAGAAGTCATGGTTGGGTGCCCGTGAAATGATAGCTATTGAGTTGTACATTCTTCAAAATTGCGAGGAGGTGGAGCCATTACTAGAGTAAGTTGCTATTAATTCATTAGTAACGTCTTAAATTGTGTTAATATTTCTTATTTAATAGATTTTCTATTGTCTAATGATAGAATATATGCTAATGAGCTGAAAGAGCTTGATCCCGACATCTCGGACTCTCAAATTCCTCAAGAGGTTGCCAAACATTTTCCTAAGTGGTTCAAAAATTATGTAAGTCATCTAACTTATATTGCTATTAAGTGGAAGCTTATGATTGTTTTCACAACTAATACCTGTCATAGTCATTAATCCTAGGTTAATGAAAACCAAATTCAAAATGCAGTGTTGTACACTTTAGCATGGGGACCAGACAGAAGGATTCGAACATTTGAGACTTACATAATAAATGGATATAAGTTCCACACAAGTCAATGGGGGCATGAAAACTTCAAATTGCGGCGTTTGTGTTAGAAGGACCAATGGTCAATTAGAGGATGATTTTTTTGGAATCTTAACTGATATTTATGAATTAGCGTATTCAAGTCATCCCAGTAAAAACTTAGTCTTATTCAAGTGTAACCGGTTTGATAACACTCCCAATAGGGGCGCAAAAAATTGACAATAAGCATGGAACTGTAGAAGTTAGGAAGTAGCGAAGATATCAGGTGTACGACCCATTTATATTTGCACAACAAGCAAAGCATGTATATTTTACCCAGTCTCTAGAGGGACATCAAGACTGGTTAGGTGTTATTCAGGTAAAAAGGCACGCAGTCCGATTACCGATAATGTGATAAGTCAACCTGAGACAGAAGCTTCATACCAAGATGTTCATCAGATTTTCGGAATCCAAATAATGTTGCAAATTGACACGGACGAGTACCAGGGCATTCTTACTGATCCCGGGCCTGGCGACGAGGTAACTGGCACGGAGTTGGAGACTCGGTATGACTTGGCCGCAGAGAGCGAGGAAGCATATGCTCAACCGATGACGACGAGAGTGAGGGTGAATTCAGTGATAGAGATTCCGCTAGGTAATCTGTAAATTGGTTATGATGCATATTTGTTATGATATAAATTGGTTATGATGCAAATTATAGACAGATGGCTGACGATGCTGGATGTGGGGGGCGTCATTCCCGTGGGCGTGGGTCCCGTGGCCGTGGACTTGGACGTAGACGTGGGAGATCAGCACCCACCCCTACCCCCACCCCCACCCCCACCACCACCACCACCCCTTCTCATCACCTCGCTGGCACCTCTGGCGGTTAAGGATCCACACCGTCCAGGAATGGTGTCGGCTCATCCTCCGCAGCTCCATCAGGGACTGTTGTGCCTCCTACCCCGTCCCCTACAGCATCCTCGGTACAGCATCCTGCAGGGGCACAGGCCTCGGGTTCGGGGGTGACTACACCCACGGACACACGCATATGGATTCGCCTATATGTAAGACTGGAATGAGTTAAATATTTATTTTTATTTGTTGCTTTTTATTATTTGAATATTTATATTGTAATTAATATATACATATTGTTTGCCAAAAGTTTCAATCCGATAGTGGGCCCCACAAGAGGATCTCCAAGCTTGTTAGGGGGAACTACACCGGATCTTGGCCCACATGGATGAAGATCCCCATGACGGTCTGAGATCATTGGTTCGAGCACCTCTTTGGTGTTAGTTTTACTTATTTAAATGGTTCATTAATTAGTTGGTGCTTGATTTAATTTTTATTGTTTTTACCATTACACTATGGTTTGATGTCTTGTATGTCATGCAGTCCACTTACAGGTGGCTACCAGAAGACAAGGCTGCTATTCGGGCCGCTTTTGAGCATCGTGGATCCCTGGTTGTGAAGAATTTCATGGGAAAGATCCGTGATGGTTCATCTCCGGGGGACTTCTTGACTCCCGAGGTTTTGGAAGGCCTGCGTCAGTATTGGGCCACCAATGAGGAGTTCTTGAGGAGGAGTGCGACCGGGAAGCAGAACCGAGCTGCAGATACTAGTGCTCCTCTATACATCGGTGGGTCTGTGACCATCACGAAGCATCACGAAAATCTGGTAATTAAGTAAACTATATATTCCATTTTCACTTAAGTAAACTTAATTATTAAATATCTTAACTGTTATTTATGAATATATATGCAGAAGAACGAGCTGGAGAGGCCCCCCACTGCATTTGAGGTGCTGAATGTTACGAAGAAGACCAAGACTCGGGAGTAGGTCGGGAACGCCGGTGAGATTGCTGTAAGTTAAATTCTATCATTACATTATTTAATTATACTTAGTTATATATTCCTCCAGATACTGACTAATTTTGCCTTATAATAAAGGGCGAGATCACTCGCCGCCGAGATGGGTCCATTAGTCAGGGGCATGAGCCTTTTGTAGCCTCTGACAATGCCTTTTTCTTGTAGGTGGTAGGTGGCAGGAAGGACCATGTATATGGTTTGGGAGCCCTGGGAGATGAGTATGTGGCCTCTGCCACACCATCTTCTCAGTCAGTACCTGGCCCTACACTGTGACACCCTCTACCCCACATGTTATATAAAGCAGTAAATATAACAAGATAAAGATATAATATCATGCATCATCATTTAATTGAAATGGAAGGGTCCATGGGTAGAAAGGTCCCACATGAACATTAACAACAACGCGGAATGAAACATAAGTTTTGATAAAAATAAAAACATAAAGACACAAAGCAATAACATAACACCCAACCCCGATGTCACATTCAGAGCTAGTATAAAAAGGTTCCGGAATAAATCAACGAAATACAAACCACTAAACTAAACAACTAAAACTGATAAAGCTAAACATCCAACTAAGTCGTGGCTCCTCGGAGTCAATCCTCAACAGGCTGCTCACCGTCCTCTGCAAAATGTCAATCAGGCCAAACAAGACAAATAGAAGAGGGGAGTAAGAAAACATATAATCACAACGGCGTGGGAATAGAAAGCAAGATGATCAAACATCATGGCATAACAATAACAACATACAATATATACATCAAATCATCCAACATATGCTATGCGGTGCAATGCAACACTACTCCGCTACTCCATCAATGCATGTGGATCCAACTAACTCAGGATGTCAACTTTGGAGTTACATATCCGTATTGGCCATAACAGCACCAACACCGGCAGTTCACCAACTAGTGAACCCCATGGATAGCCGCGTATCATAACTGGATACACACCTCGGGGGCGCACGATTCACCAAATCATGGGTGAACCACCCGCGACTTGGGCCAGATCATCATAACAGGACAACCTCCCCTATGTTAAACATCCCCCTCAACATCAACTCCAATGCTCTATGCAAATGGCACAATAACAAACAAGGCAACCACCTCCTTCGCTTGGGCCTAAAAGCACCCAAGACTTATCACCAACATCATCATCAACACCTTAGACCCAAACCGTGGGGTTAAGGCCCCCTTGACTGAAAAGCACCAAGGTCCAACATAACAACACCTCGACCATAAAGCATCGAGGCCACTTTGGCTAAACAGTACCAAAGCCCAACAGCTTGCGGTGACCCATTAGGCACCGACTTAACCAAATCATCTTTATAATCCTCTTAATTAATCATTAACCAAGTTATCTAAGTCCCATTATTCGGTTATTACATTGTTACATCACTACTGGGGATAATTGGGGTCAAAACCCCTTAATTTTATTTAATTCGGTTTCTGATCAGGAGGGGAAGCACGGGCGTGCTTGTCCCTAGCACGGTTGTGCTTCCACTTAAGTGGAGCACGGGAGTGCTCTCTATTAGGCACGGTCGTGCTCATGCAGCACGGTCGTGCTCATGCAGCATGGTCGTGCTCCTCCGTTGTACGGCCGTGCTAACTGCGCGGCTATTTTCCAGAATTCAATCTGGGAGCACGGGCGTGCTCCCTGTTCAGCACGGTCGTGCTCAATGTACGACAATACTGTTCTGGGCAGTAGTTCTTGGGCAAAAACTCTCTAAACACTCTCAAATCAGAACCTAGGGTCCTTGGACTAATCCATCGGTATCAAAGTCACCTTCCACTAACAATTCATAATTAGTTAACAACCTTAAGTAATTAATCCTTAATTACTATATCAATTACGATCCTAAATTAACCAATTAGGGCCTTTATCAACGTGTTACCTTAATCAACATAAATCAGCCAAACAGTCATGATGTCCACATCATCAACCAACATATTTATGGTATAATATCAACCAACTCAGCCAACATAACCACATTATAACATTACAACATTATAATAACGAAATAGATATAACCAATCTCAACATGAACCTATTCAACATAACAGTATAACCAATAACACATATAACCAGTTCATCATAGCATCAATGACAGTAAGCAACATACTCAAGACATGGCATTTATCATATAATAACATAAAGGGGTCATGGGAACCCCACATCTTACTCTACCCCCTTGCCTAGAGATTATACTATCCTTCTCCTCATACCTGGATTGAAGGTAGCCCTAACCGCAAAGCCAACAACGAACTGGTCCCGAAACCTCAAGCGGCTCGCTCCGGTGATGAGCCTTGGATTAACAGAACACACAACGATTAGTTTCCAATTCAAACTAAGAGGAGGAAACTTACAAAGGGATAACACTTACCTCACTAGGATGAACCAACACTAACCAAGCTTCCCAAAAGAACCACCAAACACCAACAAGCAATGGTTTTAGAGAGAAAAGGAAAGAAATTCGTGTAGGGTGACTGCTAGGGTTAAAAATAGGGTTCAAACAGAAACCCTCGGTTACTGTGCCTATTTATAGGCTGCCACCACTGAGCACGGGCGTGATCGTTGCTGAGCACGGTTGTTCTTGACTAGCGTCAGCGAGACACGGTCCTCACATTGAGCACGGGCTTGCTCACTGTTGAGCACAGTCGTGCTCAACTTAAAAACTGAAACACGCTTCTGCCTTTAAGCACAGGTGTGCTGGCTATTGAGCACGGGCGTGCTCAACCACCAGAAAAGGACATTTGAGCCAAAATCCCACCAAGCCCTTAACCAACCAAACAACTTAACAAAAGCACTTAAACGAAAAAGCATGGTGGTACAATTCCACCCCCCTTATAAAAATTTCGTCCTGGAAATTTTCACGTACCTCAAACGAACAGGTGCGGATATGCTTCCTTCATCTTGTCTTCCAGCTCCCAAGTAGCACTTTCTTCAGTAGCCCCACTCCAAACAACTTTGACCAAGGGAATCTCCTTGCCTCTTAGCTGCTTCACCCTCCTATCCTCGACTCGAAGGGGTAATACTTCAAAAGTCAGGTCATGAACATACTTTCTGAGTTGAGACACATGGAAAACACTAGAAGATTGGACAAGAACGGTGGTAAGGCTATTTGGTAGGCGACTTTGCCGACTCTTTTCAGGATTTGGTAAGGACCGATGAATCTAGAAGTAAGTTTCTTCACTTTCATCACTCTACCAACCCCAGTTGTCGAGGTAACTCTCAAGAATACATGATCACCTTCCTGGAATTCGAGCGCCTTCCTCCTTTTGTCATGGTAGCCTTTTTGCCTACTTTGTGCCGCTTTCATCCTTTCCTGAATCATCCTTATCTTTTCAGTTGTTTCTGGCACTATTTCCGGTCGTAGCACTAAATTATCACCAGGTTCATTCTAACACAAAGGTGTCCTACATCTCCTCCCATAAAGAGCCTCATAAGATGTCATCCCAATACTGGAATGGAAACTATTGTTGTAGGTGAACTCTATCAGGGGCAAAAACTTGTCCCAACTACCCGGTTGTTCTAGCACACAAGCTCTTAACAAGTCCTCCAAGGACTGGATGGTTCTCTCAGACTGCCCATCAGTCTATGGGTGGTAAGCTGAACTAAGCCTAAGCTTTGTCCCTAAAGCATCCTGTAAACTATTCCAGAACCTAGAGGTAAACCTCGGGTCTCTATCTGATACTATGCTAGAAGGTACACCATGAAGCCTAACTATCTCTTTGATGCACAGCTTAGCCAACTTCTCCAACGGATACTCCATATTCATCAGGATGAAATGAGCAGACTTAGTCAATCTATCCACAACAACCCATATAGCCTCAAATCCAGCTGGAGTCCTAGGGAGTCCAGATACAAAATCCATGGAGATGCTATCCCATTTCCATTCTGGGATACTCAACGGTTGCATCTTACCTGATGGCTTCTGGTGCTCTATCTTGGTCTTCTGACAAACTAGGCACGCATACACAAACTCAGCTACATCCTTTTTCATCCTAGGCCACCAGAACATCCTCTTAAGGTACTGATACATCTTGGTGGCACCTGGGTGCACACTCAAACCACTCTTATGTCCTTCCTCAAGGATCAACTTTCTAAGCCCCGGAACATCTGGCACACAAACTCTATCCTTGCATCTCAAGATCCCATCACTTCCATCCTGGAAACTAAGGTTTCTACCTTGAGCAAGCAACTCTCGCTGGTCTAAGAGAAACTTATCTAACTTCTGACCTTCTCTTATCTGGTCCATCAAGCTGTTGGTAACCTTCAAGGTACCAAGCCTAATACTCTTAGAGGTAAACAAGCGAGCTAGACTAAGGTCTCTAAACTCTTCAATCAAGTCCATCTCCATAATCATCAAAGCGGAGACGTGCAAGGTTCTCCTACTTAGGGCATCGGCCACCACATTGGCCTTTCCTGGGTGGTAGGTTAGATCAAACTCATAATCCTTCAAAAATTCCATCCACCTACGCTGCCTCATATTCAACCCCTTCTGGTCAAACAGATATTTTAGACCCTTATGATCGCTAAAGACCTCAAACCTCGCCCCATACAGGTAATGCCTCCAAATATTTAAGGCGAATACCATAACTCCTAGCTCTAGGTCATGGGTAGGGTAGTTCTTCTCATGGGTTTTCAACTGCCTAGAAGCATATGCCACTACCTTACCATCTTGCATCAACACTCCACCTAGACCTTACTTGGAAGTATCGCAGTAAACTACGAAAGGTCTACTAGGGTCTGGCAAAACTAACATTGGTGCTAATGTTAACCTAGTCTTTAGGGTTTGAAAACTCTCTTCACACTTAGAGTCCCACACAAACAACTGTCCCTTCTTTGTGAGACGGGTTAGGGGTAAAGCTATCTTATAGAAACCTTCTATAAACCGCCTATAATACCCTACTAAACCCAAGAAACTCCTAATCTCGGTCACTGACTTTGGCACTTCCCACTGGAGCACCGTCTCAACCTTAGCCGGGTCAACGACTATCCCACCTTTCGAGATCATGTGACCTAAGAAGCTAACCTCCTTTAACCAAAACTCGCATTTAGATAACTTAGCATACAACTGCTTTTCCTTAAGGGTCTACAACACAACACTCAGATGTTCCTCATGTTCCTCCTTGGTCTTGGAGTACACTAAGATGTCATCTATAAACACCACCACAAACTTATCCAAGTAAGGGTGAAAGGTCTTATTCATGTAGTCCATGAAAACAGCAGGAGCGTTGGTCACACCAAAAGGCATAACCAAGTACTCATAGTGACCATAGCGCGTCCTAAGCGCTGTCTTCGGGATGTCCTCAGACTTAACCCGAATCTGATGGTACCCTGACCTCAAGTCTATCGTAGAAAAGACACAAGCCCCTCTTAATTGATCCATAAGGTCATCAATCCTAGGAAGAGGATACCGATTCTTAATGGTCACTTTGTTGAGCTGTCGATAGTCGACACACAACCTCGTACCGTCATCCTTCTTCTTTACTAACAAAACTGGCGCTCCCCACGGAGAACACTAGGCCTAATGAACTGCTTCATCATCAGGTCCTCTATCTGTTCCTTCAATTTAGCTAGCTCTAGAGGAGACATTCTATAAGGTGTTATGGATATTGGCCCGGTGCCAGGCACTAAATCTATGGTGAACTCTACATCTCTCTCTGGGGACAAGTTATAAACATCCCCCGGGAACACTTCAGGAAACTCCCGCACAACAGGCACACTTCCAACATCAGGAGGGGTCTCTACTTCCAGGGAAGCTAACATCATGTATACTTGGGCCTCATCTCTCATCGAAGCTTTGACTTGGTTGGCAGATAGAAAGATCGGATCCTTAGACTCCACATGGGTGCCAAAAACTAATGTCTTATTAAAACAGTTTAGAAGGACATGATTGGAAGATAACCAGTCCATACCAAGAATAACATCAAGGTCTTTCAAGGGTAAACATACAAGATCAACAGTAAATGTTCTACCATCAATAATAATATGACAATTCTTGCATGCATGGGAAGTAAGAACAAGTCTATTGGTAGGTGTGGAAACAATCAAATCATAACTCAGAGAGGTAACATGTAAATTTAAACTCTTGACCCTATCATGTGATATAAACGAGTGAGTAGCACCCGAGTCATACAAAACAGTCAAAGGAGTCCCATCAATTAAGCACATACCTTGAATCAAGTCGTCGGACTCAGAGGCCTCAGCTCCACTAAGAGTGAAGACTCTCCCAGTGGTCTTCAGTCGGTTGGCTTGAGACTGCTGACTTTTGCTGGCACTTAGGGGTTCTGGCTTTGATCCTCCACAATCTCGACTGATGTGGCCAAACTTGCCACACTTGAAGCAGATGACACTCGGTTCCTTACACTGGATGGTGAATTGATCTGATGCTCCGCACTTGCCGCACTTCCTAGGTCTAGAGGCATAATAATTCTTGCCTCTGGACCTATCATAAGGAAACCGTGGCTTCCCGCCACTCTGTTTGAAATCCCGGCTGACTGGAGCGTAACGCTGCTTGCCCTTATCCTTGTCTTTTTGCTCGGTCTTCTTACTACCCTGGCTGTCTGAACTCTTGTAGCTGGCGACTCTGGACTTATAGGAATCTTCAAAGATCATACACTTGTTCACCAAAGTTGGGAAGACTCTGATTTCCTGGTAATTAATCGCCTGCTTAATCTCTGGACGAAGGCCATCCTCAAACTTCACACACTTTGACCGGTCATCCATCATGACCTGGTGGGGTGTGTAGTACCTAGCCAACTCTTCGAACCTTGCCGCATACTCACCCACTAATAGATTCCCTTGCTTCAGTGCCAAGAATTCCATCTCTTTCTTGTCACGTACATCAGCAGGAAAGTACTTCTCCATAAACCTATCTCTGAACACAGCCCAGGTGACTGCTGTACGCTCAGCCACCAACCTCTGACGACAGTTCTCCCTCCAGTGCTCAGCCTCCTTAGTGAGCATAAACATGGCGAAGATAACCCGCTGCTGGTTATTGCAGTCCATAGCCCTGAAGATCTTCTCGATCTCCCTCATCCACAGCAAAGCTCCCTCGGGGTCGTAAGCCCCTCTGAAGGATGGAGGATTGTTCAGCTGAAACCTGTCGAGACCCTGAAACTCTGCCGGTTCTCCATGATTGTGGTTCTGAACCTGGCCAATGGAATTGGTGAGCAGTGCCAAAGCATCGGCGATAGCTTGATCGTTCCTACCTCTTCCTGCCATTGGTACCTGCATTTACCCGAGACAACAGTTAAATACAGGAACCCAGCGGGAAGGACTAACGGATCTTAATACTAAAGCATCATTATCTATAAGAGTATAGACAATTCAAACAAGAGCACACAACAGACTCATAACAGACTCATACCACTTCTAAACAAGGTGGAACTGTTCTGGTACCACTAAATGTGACACCCTCTACCCCGCACGTTATATAAAGCATTAAATATAACAAGATAAAGATATAATATCATGCATCATCATTTAATTTAAATGGAAGGGTCCACGGGTAGAAAGGTTCCACATGAACATCAACAACAACGCGGAATGAAACATAAGTTTTAATAAAAACAAAAACATAAAGACACAAAGCAATAACATAATGCCCAACCCCGATGTCACATTCAGAGCTGGTATAAAAAGGTTCCGGAATAAATCAACGGAATAAAAACCACTAAACTAAACAACTAAAACTGATAAAGCTAAACATCCAACTAAGTCGTGGCTCCTCGGAGTCACTCCTCAACAGGCTGCTCACCGTCCTCTGCAAAATGCCAATCAGGCCAAACAAGACAAATAGAAGAGGGGAGTAAGAAAACATATAATCACAACGGCGTGGGAATAGAAAGCAAGATGATCATACATCATGGCATAGCAATAACAACATACAATATATACATCATCATATAATATCATAACAACATGTTAATCATCCAACATATGCTATGCGGTGCAATGCAACACTACTTCGCTACTCCATCAATGCATGTAGATCCAACTAACTCAGGATGTCAACTTCGGAGTTACATATCCGTATTGGCCATAACAGCACTAACACCGGCAGTTCACCAACCAGTGAACCTCATTGATAGCCGCATATCATAACTGGATACGCACCTCGGGGGCGCACGATTCACCAAACCATGGGTGAACCACCGAGCCTTGGGCCAGATCATCATAACAGGACGACCTCCCCTATGTTTAACATCCCCCTCAACATCAACTCCAATGCTCTATGCAAATGGCACAACAACAAACAAGGCAACCACCTCCTTCGCTTGGGCCTAAAAGCACCCAAGACTTATCACCAACATCAACATCAACACCTTAGACCCAAACCGTGGGGTCAAGGCCCCCTTGGCCGAAAAGCACCAAGGTCCAACATAACAACACCTCGACCATAAAGCATCGAGGCCGCTTTGGCTAAACAGCACCAAAGCCCAACAGCTTACGGTGACCCATTAGGCACCGACTTAACCAACTCATCTTTATAATCCTCTTAATTAATCATTAACCAAGTTATCTAAGTCCCATTATTCGGTTATTACATTGTTACATCACTACTGGGGATAATTGGGGTCAAAACCCCTTAATTTCCTTTAATTTGGTTTCTGATCAGGAGGGGAAGCACGGGCGTGCTTGTCCCCAGCACGGTCGTGCTTCCACTTAAGTGGAGCATGTGCGTGCTCTCTATTAGGCACGGTCGTGCTCATGCAGCACGGTCATGCCCTCTGCTACACCACCGTGCTAATTACGCGGCCATTTTCCAGAATTCAAACTGGGAGCACGGGCGTGCTCCTTATTCAGCACGACCGTGCTCAATGCATGACAGTACTGTTTTGGGCAGGAAACAGAGCCTAGTTCTTGGGCAAAAACTCTCTAAACACTCTCAAATCAGAACCTAGGGTCCTTGGACTAATCCATCGGCATCAAACTCACCTTCCATTAACAATTCATAATTAGTTAACAACCTTAAGTAATTAATCCTTAATTACTATATCAATTAGGGTCCTAAATTAACCAATTAGGGCCTTTATCAACGTGTTACCTTAATCAACATAAATCAGCCAAACAGTCATGATGTCCACATCATCAACCAACATATACATGGTATAATATCAACCAACTCAGCCAACATAACCACATTATAACATTGCAACATTATAATAACGAAATAAATATAACCAATCTCAACATGAACCTATTCAACATAATAGTATAACCAATAACACATATAACCAGTTCATCATAGCATCAATGACAGTAAGCAACATACTCAAGACATGGCATTTATCATATAATAACATAAAGGGGTCATGGGAACCCCACATCTTACTCTACCCCCTTGCCTAGAGATTATGTTATCCTTCTTCCCATACCTGGATTGAAGGTAGCCCTAACCGCAAAGCCAACAATGAACTGGTCCTGAAACCTCAAGCGGCTCGCTCCGGTGATGAGCCTTGGATTAACAGAACACACAACGATTAGTTTCCAATTCAAACTAAGAGGAGGAAACTTACAAAGGGATAACACTTACCTCACTAGCAATGGTTTTAGAGAGAAAAGGGAAGAAATTTGTGTTGGGTGGCTGCTAGGGTTAAAAATAGGGTTCAAACAGAAACCCTCGGTTACTGTGCCTATTTATAGGCTGCCACCACTGAGCACGGGCATGCTCCTTACTAAGCACGGTCGTTCTTGACTAGTGTCAGCGAGACGCGGTACGAACATTGAGCACGGGCGTGCTCACTGTTGAACACGGTCATGCTCAACTTAAAAACTGAAACATGCTTTTGCCTTTAAGCACGAGCGTGCTGGCTATTGAGCACGGGTGTGCTCAACAACCAGAAAAGGACATTTGAGCCAAAACCCCACCAAGCCCTTAACCAACCAAACAACTTAACAAAAAGCACTTAAACGAAAAAGCAAGGTGTTACATACACCGGACGTCAGAGGGCTTGTTGCCGACCTCAACGCTGGAGACCCGGCGGATCTGGTTCTATCCCTGAGGACACTGCTGCTTCGGGTACCCATGCTAATGGACCTGCTATTCCCGATGACCCATCCGTTCCCCCGACCTCTGGCCAGCAGCATGATGCAGATGATCATGAGGTCGATGATCATTGCCCCCCCACTCCCACTCAGTTGACTTGTACTTTTTACTCTTACATTGAGAGCTTGTAATTATTAAAATTTTGACAGTGTTTATTATTAATTTTATTTACATGGTTTTCTGTATTTTACTTATTTTTAATTACAGGGTTTTTTTAAAACAGAAAAATAATTTTATATATATATATATATAGCGGCCGAATAAACTCGGTCTCTAAATACTGGTACCAAAATAATAACTGTAAAATAATAAAAAATAAAAATTATAATTAGTGACAAAATTATTCGGTTGCTAAGACGGTCGCAAAAGCCACCAGATTTATCTTTTGGCACCAAAGTTTAGCGACCATGTATATTAATTAGTGACCATTATTCTTCTGTCGCTAATTAGTGACTGACTAATGTTTAGGTCGCTAAACAGTTAGTAACCACTGTTTTAGCAGCCATCTAAGTTCGGTCGCTAACTGTTTTAGCGACCGAAACCTAATGTTTAGCGATCGAAAATGTCGGTCGCTAAACACCTATTTTCTTGTAGTGTTATGCCCGTTCAGTCATTAGTGCACCGAAGCAATCATGCATTTGATGTAAGATTGTGAGATTGGCTCAACAGTTTGGAGCAAGCTTGTTGAGGAATCTAAATGGAGCAGGTTTTACAATCTTGGCCTTAGTCAGTGACTAGAATCACATTTAAGGAATGATGATTTTGGTTCGGGTCAGTAGTTATGGTCCTCGTTGTTTGGTACTGTGTTTTATATGCTCTAGCAAAATAGGAATCAATTTGTTTTCTCAAGAGCTAATCTTAATCAGGATCAGCTCTTCAAAAACATCACGCATTAGGTAAAATTAGTGCAGGTTCAGATTCTTAATTCAACTCCCTTGATCGAGAGGGCTTCTAAGTGAGAGGCTCATATTCAATGGTTCCTGCCGCCTCTCTATGCTTTCAAGCTTCATACTGATGGTTCTCATAATCATAGTACTGAGTTTATTGTGTGTGGAGGGATTATTAGATATTCATAAGGTAAATTTATGGTTGGTTTTCACTGCAACCTGGGTGCTTCGACATTTGTTGTTGCTGAGTTATGGAGTTTGGTTCTTGGATCGAGGATTGCTCGTGACTATGACCTACCTAGGGTTCTTGCTTAAATGGACCGTGAAGTCATTGTTAACAAGATAAAGAGGCGATCCTCTAACTGTCTGTCCATCAAACCATTGCTAGATGGAGTGTCTTTGCTTTCTTCGAATAATGTGAGGTTCTCAATTGCCCATATTTTTCGTGAAGCAAACAGATGTGCTGATTGCTTGGCTAACCTAGGTCATGTTGGGGTTTTCATGAGATTATCCTCTTGTAAAATCAAATCTCAAGACGGAAGGAAACCATCCCCAGGGATTGCGCATTACAAACATGAATCACAAATGACAATAATGTTTACTTCTTGAAGCGTGCTTTACTTTTCGATCACCAATGCCACGAAGGGGTGGCAACTCTACTCAGTCCACGCGAGCAAACGGGCGTCGGAGCTTTACGTCTTGTGCTAGCTGACGGCTATGGGAGGCAAGGTTAGCAAGACCTGGGTTAGAGGGGAGAGCACTTCTATTTATAAGTTGGCAGCTCCCATTAACCTAACTGCTTACCCTATTAGGCTTTGTACACTACAAGCCCAATTGCCCTTATATAAATTAAATCATATTTAATTAATATAACTGCTCCGCATTTGCTCTATGCGTGTGACCCTATAGGCTCCCACTAAGTTGGCAATAATATTAAATATTATAATAATATCAAATATTAATTATAATATTAAATATTATAAATAATGAGCGGCATCTAGCAATGCATCATTACTACCCAATTAGCAAGAGTATCGGTGATCCGATTTTAGCCTTACCGCGACCAAAATTTACCGTGCAATAAATGTCCCTTCGTCCATATGTCTTAATTGAACACAAGGCATAAGAGTGTCATCCTTGTTATATTCAATTATTTATTCCTCGATCCCCGAGAAGACGCGTAATCACAAACGGGCCCAATATCACATATTGGCCCAATTCCGCGTGGCCACGCATATTTCACGTTTCACACTATCGAGGGGCCCAAAACATTACCCCTGTTATGTAGGAGGGACGAATCCTGTCTACATCACTCACACTCCTCAACATGATTTATTGCAGGCCCAATAACTACCTTTATGATCACGCTGTTACGCGTGACGTTTGATAGCATTAAAGCCTACAACTCCTCATGTAGGAATCGTAGTGACTTCAAGTCGAATGACTACTTCACTGTGGTCGCCATAAGAATACTTATGACACTTACATAACTATCATGAAGTATTCTCATAGTGGGTCATCCGGTATAAATATTACTCCTAATATTTATACCTGTGTGCCGACTTGATATCACATATCCATGACCCGTGAGATGTGGTCATCAGTCTACTCACACAGTAGTCTCTATGTATTATTGCCGTCCTAATTAACAATAATACTCGACTACGGATATTTAAGAATGGAGTTCTATTATTCAACAAGGTCTCACGATTAAGTCACGCACTTAATATCTTATTGAATGAACTGTCTATTCCAAGGACTTTATTATGCTATAAACTAATAACATAATAAATGAATGCCTTATTCATATATCAAATATATGATCAAATTCATGATACAAATTATGATCTATTTAAAATAGATTGGCCTACAGGGCTTACACCAACAGGTCAATCTGCGTCCTTTTCCTGCTATGTGTTGGGTTCTGCCGTGCTATTCTTCATCCACTTCTCGTGGAGGATGCCAGAGGGGTGTCCTTTCCCCGTTTAATTTCCTAGTTGTTTACTTCCCTTTATATATATATATATATATATATATATATATATATATATATATATATATATATATATATAAATTGATAAACAACAACTTTTTTATTATATATATCCTAAATAATAAGTATCAACATGATCAAGTTTTGATAATTTCATGTTATGAGAAAGATTTTAAAATATGGCAGGGTTGAAGAACCTTACATGAAGTTAAAAAATTATATGAAAACATATTTATTGTAGGATATAATATACTTTTAAGTCAATATTGTTGATAAATATTATTATTTATTGTTAAAAGTAAATTGAAGAAGAAATAAATCTTTAATGCCTAATCACAAATATTATGCTTTTTTAACATATATAAATCAAAGTTGTCGATGAAATTATAAACTTTGTTGAAGTTATTTTGATTAGAGATGGTTATAAGCTAAAAAATATATAACTATGCATTATAATTTATATGATATTTAACTTTTTATATGCATGATGTTTGTTTGTTCATGTTCTAGCTTTTTTACCTTTCAAAAAAATATGTTCTAGCATTTTTATATGAATAATGTTCATAATTTTTTTTTTGGTAACCATGATATGGGTACGAAGTATCCACCACCGTTAGTAGTGACTAATCTCCGTCGGGGAACCTGTTGGGCACATAAGGTGGGTTCTCCCAGCTCCCAACCAAGTTTTCTCCATACACAAGAGTCAGGATTCGAACCCCTGACCACTTGCTTAAGGATTCAAATAATGTTCATATTTAAAATCAAAGTATTAATTCTTCTTTCATTTTTTCTCAAAATACTAACAATTTTTAAAATTTATTGACTTTCTATTTTTATTGTGATAACATGTTAGTAATAGAATAAGAGTTTAATTGTCGTAAACTAACAGTGTAAAGTTTTTTTTACACAGACATTCAATTATATATTGCCATGTTAGACCCAAGAGCGTTTGGATGAGATGGCACGGATCTCCTCCAGCTTAACCAGAGATCTAGAGTTCGAATCCTGGCCCTGGGAATGCAGCAGCGTTAAAACTCTTGAGGGAAAGCTTTGCCGTCATTGTGGTCCTACCCTACCTCCGCAACGTTAAAACTCTTGATTGTATGCACAGAGGAAGGAGATAAAGCATCCAAGAACTTCCATGGGCAGATTGAGACGTCAGCCATGGTTGTGATCATGCAAAACCCTATTGATTCACGTAGGCGGGAATTCTGTGCATACAAGGATTCGAAAATTATATAGTAAAGAAAAAATGTTGAATGAGAGGATAGGTAGAGAGAGAGAGAGAGAGGGGTCCAGAACCTTCGTATATTTCGGAGCAACGAAAAATGTTAATGGGATGAGGGAAGGCGAAGTTATTCATATATGAAATGGAATATAGAATGAAATATAGAATATAAATAATAAAAATAGAGAAAATCTTAGGCGGGAATTAAGTGCATACAAGGATTCAGAAATTATATAATAATGGACTAGCAATTTGCCCATACCATGCACGAAGTCCAACAGTGATTGACGATAATATAAAAAAGTATATAAAATTTAAATGGTGAATAATATAATTTTTTAAATATTAAAATTCATATAAAAACTAAAATCTATATATATTTAAATTAATTATTTTTTATATATAATATGACAATCTATATAAAAATTAAATCAAATATGAGTTCTAAGTAGAAAGCACGGTGATCCTAACCTATGAAAAAGTAGAAACATAAATATAAACTGTTTTTATAAGAAGTTATTATATTTTTTCCACAAAGAATGATAGCAATTCCTGCCCCCGGGTAAAAACTGAAACATAAATAAAAAAAAATCAAAGACATAATAATATTTTCAAAATAAAGAAGAAAAAAACAAAGAAAAACTTTTTTGTTATATAGAGTGGATTTTTTAATAAAAAAATTTCAGGTTTGCTTCGAACCACTCCCAGAAGGATCGTGTTGTCTGCCTTCAATCTATTTTTATGGCAGAAATAATATAACTCATTTGTGAGGTAGGGCTCGTTATTTCATCCTCACCTCATCCTGCATTTAAACTTTTGCGTGATGTAATATTCTTCAACCTTGTGGTTTCATTGATTTTATGCTATGAGAAAGATGTCTAAATGCGATAAGGTTTTTTTTTTTTTATATAAGCAAAAGTGATATAAAAGGAGTATAAAGGGTATTTCGAACCCATATACAAAATCTATACTATATACATTTAAGAATAAAACTCATTGAATGCTCTTACAAGTATCATCTTCTCATGCATTTTACATTTAATACATTATTTCGTAGAAAACATTTATGCACCTAACAATTTTTTTTGCATAATTATAGAAGGTTTTTATGTCCAGCTTCTAATTAACAAGAATATTTTATAATTAAAGCTTTCCATTTAATTCACATCAAGAATATATATATATATATATATATATAGCAATAATCACATTGAATTCTCATTCATGTGTCAACCTATGAGTAAAATAACATTTAATTCAAAGTCAAAAATTAAGCTCATGGGCACACATCTAAGATGGCAATAAATCATTTTTTCCTAGCATTAAACATTATATAAAGTCTTAAAAAAAAGGTTATATACAGTTGAAAGCATCAATTAATAATATATTTTTTTAAACGAGCACACAATCTTTTTAATAGCATGTTGGTCTTTTTTTAAAAAAAAAATTATATACAAAATGTTACTTCCTCCGAACCCTAGGTGTATGATTATAATTTCTTTAAATATATATTGCATGCAGCACAGGCCAACAGATATGTTATAAAAATGTTTTTCGTGTAAAATGTTTTTTTAGCCAAGAAAATTTCAATTTTTTTTTAGTATAGTATATAAAGTAAAAGCAGGAGGTCAATGACTTTTAAGGTGATTTGGATAAGAATAAAAAGTTTTCAATGATGTGGTGATTATTATTGGTTGACAATGTAAAAAATCTTTACACTGAGAGTGTATAGCAATTAAACTCTAAAACAATGGGGAGATTACATTTAAAGATATATTTCTGTTAATTCACAAGGATGAACATTATCCATATAGGTTTCAAATCTAAAATCTTAACAAATTTTTTAATACAATTTATTGTCCTTTTCTTTATTATCAATAACATCTATTAAATATAATAATTTACTTTTTACATCAAACATCAATATTCTATCAACGTCAATTACCCCGTGCATGGTACGGGTCAGTTACTCTAGTAATAAATATGACAAGGTTGAAGAATATATTTATTATTTAACATATATATATATATATGTATGTATATAATATAAAAATTGTTGCTTATCAGTGATTGGAGCTTGTTTGATGACTTTTTTTTATATATTCTATTCATAGTATCACAACTCATTCTTATACTCCATACATTTTTTTTTTTATCAAAAGACTTCCAGAAACAAAATACAATAAAGCAAGAAAAACCATTTCTAACCGAACACGTATCCATTTTTTCCCCACTGTCTGAAGGCATTAAATGTCATTGAAGAAATCGTGTGTGATTTTGTTTTCCAAATTAAATACACGGAACAATGGATGCCCCCAATGACTTGCGCTACCCTTTTATAGAACACAAAATAGGCCAAAAAAATACGGGACCAACACGTGGGACTAGGTAAGTGGGAATAGGACAGGCTGCCCGATAGGGGCCTATGGTCTGGCCTATTTAAGACCTGGCCTGGCCTGATCTATTTAATAAAAGGGTCAGGTCTAGGCTTTTCAAAAAGCCTCTTTGGTTAAATAGGTCAGGCATAGGCTCATGGAAAAGCCTTTTAAGCCTGATAGACCGGCCTATTTATGTTTTTTTAATTAAATATAATATATAATATATATTATTATTATTTTAAATTAAATATAATATATAATAGATAATATATAATATAATATTATTTGATAAAAAATTAAATAAGGATATAATTCATCGTAATGTTATAACGCAATGTCCCTGTTTATTATTATTAGTAAAAATAAAGAGTTTCCTTCATCATAAAATAGAAACTGAGTCTAGAAACTCAAAACCCCCGCTCTCCCTCTTCACTTTGCGGTGGCGTCACACACAGAAAGAAGTCTCACGCGACGGCATCTTCTTTGCACTTTGGCAGCGACACGGCATCTCCTATGTGTTTCAACGTTTTCTTCTCTGCATTTGGATGGCGACATTTCCTCGGCCGCGGCGATGGAATCTCCTTTGGGTTTCAGCGTCTTCTTCTCTGTATTTCGACAGCGACGATGGCATCTCCTCGGCGACGACGATGGCATCTCCTCGACGGTGTCCCTTCTGCAACGTCCATTGTTCGGTTGGTTCAAACTACGGTAATGCTCCAATAACGCTCAATAAACATGAACCTCAGCAATGCTCTTGCTTTTTATCTCTAATAACTAGGCTTTGAGGCCTATTGGCCTGCTTCGATATAGGTTGTCTTAATGAGAAATAGACTTCTAAGTAGGCTTTCAGGTTAGGTCAGACTTTAATAGGCTAGGCTCAGGTCATATAAATTTTAAACAGGCTAGGCCTATTTAATTAAAGCCTGGCCTGACCTATTCCCACCCCTACGTGGGAGGAATAGTAAAATCCAGTTCCAATTATTCAATGTATAAATAGATGTATGTATAGAAGATAGGCTTTCAGGTTAGGTCATACTTCTAAAAAGGTCAGGTCATGCCTTAAAAAATGGCCTACGTCAGATAACAGGTCAGGCTCAGACCATATAAATTTCAAACAGGCCAGGCCTATTTAATTAAAGCCTGACCTGACCTATTCCCACCCCTACGTACGAGGAATAGTAAAATCCAGTTCCCGTTATTCAATGTATAGATAGATGTATAGATGTATGTATAGAAGATATATATTCAGTCATAAATTGAAACAGGTTGGACTGTTTCAGCACTTGAATGTCGTTATCAGATGCAGCTACACATGGAATTGACGAAAATTATTTTCGAGATAAAGTTTATAATTATAAGCCAACCACCCTCCTTTGTGTTACTTTTCTATTTTCTTCTTCTTTCTTCTTTATGACATTCCCCGAAGGCAGCCAAAGTTGGCTTGGTAAACATTGCTTATCACATTATCTTTTAAACATTTCATTAAACAGTTGACTTATATTTTTTTACTAATAAATAGTAAAAAAGCAAACTAAGGTTATAGTTTACACAACTAACTGAAAAATTAGTCGAAAGCCAAAAAGCTTTGAGTAATTAGCTGAAAGCTGATAATCTATGTGATCAAAAAAATTAAAAATGTTTGATAGAATTAATTGATCAACTAACTGATCATGTTAAAATGACATGGAAGATTATATTTATGTGGTTACATATATAAAAATATTTAATTAAAATTTAAAATATATAAATTTATTATTATTATTGTTATTGTTGTTGAGAGAGAAGAGGTTGTGTTTCTTTTTGGTTTATCTAATATTAAGACCGAAAATAAGGATATTGACCAAGGCCGGGATGGTAAAATATTATCATTTTAGAAAATCGACATGAGATTTTTGTAAGCTACCTCTTTTAACTAATCAAACCGGAACATTTTATTTTAAAAAAAGCTCCATCACTAAACAATTGTACCAGCTTTTTCTTCAGTAAAAATATTAGTTAACTAGTTTACGGAGGATATTTGAAAGAACTTATTATATTTAAGATTATCTTATCATATACATACTTAAACGAGTGTTTGGAATAACTTAAAAAAAAAAAAAGAAGCTTATGACTAAATAAGATACAAAAAATTATAGAAAATTTATAAGCTCTCATCTTATAAACACTTATTGAATAAACATTTAATTAAACACGTTTAAACTTTAATTAATTTGATGCAATATAATCAATTGCCCCCCCAGATTTGGGGATAAGAATCAAAACGCAGACCTCTACTTGAGTAGAATTAGAAGAAGAATGGAAGTTACAACCAACTAGTATATTATTTTATTGATCTGTACATTCTTAACACAGGGATTTTTGAGTACCTATAAGTATTCATTTTGCAATGTGAAAATGTCTCACCAACAAAAAGCTAGCTTGTACAAAAAGTCAAAAACAAAACCAAGGAATTTTATTGGCAAATTTGTATAAAGTATAAACTGCCTTTTTAGTGGCAAAAAAGGTAATAACAAACGCATTCTGAATTCTTGAAGAAGAGGACATACAACACTGACCTGTAGCAACTAGCATACCAATAATCTATTTTTATTCTAGTCTATCTATTCTTTACAGCTTATAGAAGTTTGTCTTTAATGAATCATTGACTATTTTCCCGGAAAACTGCAACTGGGAAAATTCTTTTCCCCACTGCAACAAATTAACAAGAAAATTAACAGCGGTGTTCGGTGAGAAAAACAAAAGAATGGTCCCCAAATTGTTTTAACAATGCTAAGTTTCCTCAAATTGCAAGCAGAGATATTCGCCAGAATTACTTAACAGGTTCCCTACCGGCAGCCATTGGAAATTTAACTCGCATGCAATACTTGTAAGGCCATTTTGACTGAAGCTCATATAGTATACTATGTATTTAATGATACGACACATAATTTCTAATGTTAAATTGAATCTCTTCTTTATTAGGTCCTTTGGCATCAATGCTTTATCAGGGGAGCTTCCGAAGGAATTGGGAAATCTTACCAACTTGATAGTATTGTAAGTTATTTACTCAAACTTTATTTTGGTAGGGTTATAAAGGAAGTCTAAGACCTGGTGTAGAGAGACAGGAAGGGTTGGCGAAAGTGAAGGCCAAGCAGTGTCGGTGCAACTTTTTATGGGAAAGTATTTTCGAACAATTTCCTCTAGACATCGTATTGGTGTCCCCATGTTCGTCTTATGAAGAAGGATAGGATGAGAGATAAAAATATATAAATAAGGGTATTGGGGTATAAAAATATGGTGTATGTGTTCAAATGAATTGTACAAATAGTAGAATTCTTTTTTTTATTTTTCAAGATCAAGTAGTCCCCAAAGGGATTTTGTCTCACTTTACTAAGGTTCTTGGGCAGTAATTAAAATTTTAAGGAGTTGTCAAAGTAAGCTCAACCTGAACTTGGATGAACACCTGGTGTTAGGGAGGATGGGCCAGAAAGGCCAGTTATCAAATGGGCTGCTGAAGCCCACCAATTTGTAGGGCCAAATGAACTGGCACATAGGCAAACACTCATTTTGACACCTCTATGTTGAAGTGGCAAGATGATGTTATTTTTCCACATATTCTGATATACATTATGCTGTGCATGAAAAATTATCTTGATGATACTGTTAAGATTTATTATTTGTTAAATTTGCAGGGGTTTTGGTTCAAACAGCTTCTCAGGACCTCTCCCATCTGAACTTGGTAACCTGATAAAATTAGAACAACTGTAAGTTCTTCTACAGTCTTAGCTTTTACATATATTTGTTTTTTTTTGTTATGATGTTTTAATTTCTGACTTCCTCCGTTTCTAAAAATGAAGCTGTAAATTGTTTGGACATTCTTCCAATATAACTTGCAATCATATTGTGCCAATCATTAATATTTTGGAAACAAACTTGAAATAGAACATAGACAAATCAGGCTATCATTAATACTAGTCTATGGAGACAAATTAGAGGTAGAACCGTAGAACAAACACAGAAACGGGAAAATAGTTGGAATGCGTTTGCAGTAGCCAGTAGGGATATATAAAATAAGTTTCTTCAACTTGTAGCTGAAGATGATGTGTGCAGTATTAGACATGTTTGGCCCAGTCCATTACACCTCAATCCTCTTTCCTGAGTCTGATCCGTCCATTTCGTCCCCTAGTGCAGCAAAATTGTTACTCGTTCGTGTCGTCACTGTCCTGCTCATACCCACGCCGCCGCTGCTCCTGCTTCGCCTCGCCTTGCTCGCGCGCATCGTACGCCGTCCTGCGCTGCTGCTTCTCCGTCGGCTCGTGCTCCTCCTCGCCGTTCGTTCTCCTACTCGCCTTTCATTCTGCTCCACGCCGCCGCTGCTCCTGCTCGCCGTTTGGAGGTGATAATAAGTTCAATAATTGTAGTTTTTTTACGATCTTACTTTGGTTTGTTACTTGTTATTTTATCTTGCTGTTGGATACTTTGGTTTGAAGGTTATCTAGATTTTTTTTGCTGGTGGAGGTTCTCCTGATTTTTTTTTGCTGGAGGTTATCTAGATTTTTTTACTGATCTTACTAGTTTTTTTGGTGGTCTCTGAATTCTCTGAGTATGTTTGTTTCAAGTATTGTAACATTATTCCCATGAAGGTGAGAGAAGGAATGCAATATTCCCATGTTTGTTTCAGGTATTAGAAAATTATGCCCAGGTACATTTTATTCCAAGGAATGCTCTTTGTACATGATTTACCCACTTCTTATTCATATCTTAAAATGTGGGTATCTAACATAACATTCAAAATTTCTGCTGGCATTAGGCTCCCTGTGAGTGCTATTCGCTCCCCGTGAGTGCTTCGTTGTCGCTCCCTGTGAGTGTGTGTTTGTGGTGGTGAATGTGTGTATTCTGAGTGTTATGGCGGCTATGGAAACATGACTGGAGGGTTTATCTATTGAAGAAGATGGAGGGGTTGTAATCGATGTGGAGGAAAATAAAGATAAGGAAGGTGATCCTGAACTGTGTTTGGTGGGGTGGTTTGCTGCTGACAGATCTATTCGCACCAATACCATGGTAGATCATATGGCTAAGGTGTGGAGACCTGTTAAAGGAGTGCAGATCAAAGAAGTGAAGCCAGGCCTGTTCCTCTTTCAATTTTTCCACAAATCAGATGTGAATCGTGTCCTTGCTGGAGGGCCATGGTTTTTTTGACAATTACACCTTGATTCTGAGTAAAGTGTAGGTTGAGGAAATCCTAACTCAAATTCCTTTGTTCCTGTCACGACCCAAAACCTAAGCCGTGATCGGCGCACAGGCTTACAATCCTAGCCTGGCAAGCCTATCAATTTAGAACATATTTGATAAAGATCTAGAAAATTTTACAAAAATTTTGACAAAGTCTCCTCTGTAATTCCAACATCCCAAAACAAAAACACCTGCTGAAATATTCATATTTTCATTTCAGAAGTTCAGTCATACAAAATACATCAAGTTTGGTATCTCAGACCATTAATACAACTCAAAAGAATGTAGTACTAGTTCCCTATAGCTGCAGAGTGTAAATAGTGTCAAATACATCAAGGGCCTCCAACAAAAAGAAAGGTGGCCTACCAAAAATGACACTGTCTGGATGTTCTGAAGCTGTCAACAGCCTCTACTTAGCTACCTGGGAATCTGTATGGAAAAATAAGAAGGGTGAGTCACACAGACTCAGTGAGGGCATAACAACCACCATGAACTAGAAGGGAAACATACTAACGCACGAATAATTATTCTTTCAAACTTAGTAGCGTACTAGGATATGCATAATAAAATCTCAGTGAAGCATTTATATAAAAATCATCAAACTTGCAAATTTAGCATGTTCCAATAATAACATTTCCTTACACCCAAAACTAGTTGAAGAGTTAAAAAATATAAATGAATAAGTAAAGTAATAAAACACAAGTTTAAAGAAATTTTTAAATCACAGTGGGGTCACACATGAGAGAACCAAAAATCAGAGGCGGCTCCATCTCGCTGATAGCCCTCTCCTCATAAGGGTGGCCTCTCCCCTAGGGGAGGCTCCATCTAACGGATAGCCCTCTCCTCATTCAAGTCACATCAATCATATCTCATCGGGGGCGGCTCCATCTCGTTGATAGCCCTTTCCGTGCACTGGCGGCTCCATCTAACGGATAGCCCTCTCCTCCCGGAATATATATATATAACTAGGTGCACCTAGACCGTTACCCCCGCTAACGGTTACGGGATTCTAACATGGATCCCCCAAATTAAAATTCTCAAATCATTTCCTTTATCCAGCTCTTCCAAAATAAAAAAATCACATTATCATATTTCAAGTTTGACTGCTATCAAATAATTGCTCTTTACAACTCTCAGGTATCATCAAAATCATTTAATGAGAAACCACAACCTTAACAATATTTAGGAATGATTAAAATGAACACCAAAGGCATGTTTCCCCAATATAGTAGTAAAAGTAATTTTAACATAACAAGTTAACTAAAAATAATGAGTATAAAATATCTAAAATATGTCACAGTGATTATCATCCACTCACAGATATGGGAAGACAACAAATCTACTCCCAACAACTCCAAGCGAAGCAGACAGGTGCTAACTGACAGATCTCTGAGAGCCTAAATGCACAACTTCATGGGGTGGGTACCTTAGTTTCTCCAGAGAGCTCCACCCCTAACCCAAAAATCACCACAACTTAGTTCCCAAAAATCAAAGAGGTAGAGCTTAAAGATCTATATAATAAACTTACAATGTTGCTTGAGATTTGAAGAAAAATGAAGAAAAAGGAAGAAGAAATGGAGCAAGAAAAGGAAATGAGATGAGTGAGAGGGGGAGATAACGTGGGGGTGGGGCTCTGCTCGAGAAGCTTCTTGAGAAGCTTAAAAGCAAATGGCTCAATTTCAATTTTTTTTATTTTTTTTAAAATAAGTGAAACGGTGCGTTTCAGTTCCATGTTCCCATGTGGGTACAAATCCATGATGTTCCTATTGGGTTCATGTCACAAACAGTTGGGATGCATCTGGGTAATTTTATTGGGGAGTTTATGGAGTATGACACTAAGAATAATGCTGGTGTGTGGAGGGAGTTTATGAGGATCAGAGTGAAGGTAGATGTCCGAGTTCCACTCAAGAGGGAGAAGAAGATCAAAAAACCAGGGGAGAGTGGAAGGTTGTCCATTTCAAATATGAGAGGTTGGGTATTTTTTGTTTTGTGTGTGGCCTCATTTCGCACACAGAGCAATACTGTGAGAAGTTGCTGCTACAGGAGAGGGATGATAGGGTTAGAGGTTGGGGACCAGAGCTGTGGGCAGCCATGAGGAGGCAGCTGGGCGGCGTCGCTAACAATCCATGGCTGAGGGATGATGGATGGGTGGAAATAGGAGAAGGATCAGGAGACCTAGGAAATCATGGCAAAAGTGTAGGTGCATATCCCGGAGCAAACAATGAGAGCAATCAGGGAGATATGGATGATCAAGGTGTTATGGTTAGAGGAGAGAGAAATTCCCGTAATAACAATCTTGGTGCTGTGCGCTATCCAGCTGGCAATTATGATAGGGGGACATTGTCTTTTAACTCCATCCAATCAAATATGGAAAAGATCAAGGCTTGGGTATTTTGTGGAACAGGAAAGTAATACGATGGAAGCTGGACAAGATGGATTGGGCTCGGAAGTGAAGAGCGCTCACAGTAACAATGGTCATTTTTTATCATCAGGCTTTGGGTCCCAAGCTTGCCAGGAGCCACAAGTATCCTTAGTTGGAACTGTCGAGGCCTGGGCAACCTACGTGCAGTTCCTATCCACAAATACGTCGGATGTTTTTGGCTAGTCGCGTTTTATCGTTTTTTTTTTTTTTTTACTTTTGAAATTTTAGTTTATGCAAATAAAGTTGAGGACAATTGGCTACGCATTGAGCCTTTCTTGCAGGTAGTTCCAAGCATCAACTTCAGTCACAATTTACGTGATGAGGGAGGATATTTCTTCAAAGCTAAATTTTATAATTACCCTCACAGACTCCAGGTGCCAAAATAGGAAGTCCTAGGTCTCCTTCAAGAGGACCAAGCTAATTATGGGGCTGTTATTTTAAATTATAGGAGTCTTTTATCATCTTTTGTTAACAACTCTTTGGTAGAGTTTGATAGGAGGAAAGTCCATGTAGTTGCCCACTCTTTGTTAGGGGTGGCTACATATATTACTATTCTTCAAAATTGTGATCATGTTATCGGATGTATTGTGTTCTCCATTATTAATGAAATTGCTTAACTTTTATTTTGTAAAAAAAAAATTAACATTCCTATGGAAATAAAACTCAACTACCCATAACTTCCCACTCCCATCTCACTTTACCATATTTATTTCCTGGCACGCTAGCCCTGACGGGCTAGGCTGGGCCGCTAGATATGTAACCCGCAGCAAAACCGGGCCAGGCTGGCCTGGTCTGCATCTCCACTCTGACCGGGCCTGGCGGGCCGAATTGTCAGCTCTGGTACCAGGTGAGGATGAGTTTGGGCTAATCTTGTATTTACCCGGTCCGACCTGCGTATAATGATAACCTTCTCTCCTGTCCCCCATCGATGGGTTGCTGCTGTCATCATTTACCCGAGCCACTGCAGTCCCCCAATCCTGAAGATTGACTGCTCTTCAGTTTAAGGTTCTTCTTCCTGCTCCTTTCTGAAAGCTATTTTCTACTCCCTAAAAAAATTTGCCAATCTAACTCTCACCAAACCATTATAATGCTATTCTCTTCTCTTTCCTACTGATTGTTATGCTTTTATGCGAATTATCACCCACTATGCAAATTATCACCCACCACTGATGTTCCTTCTTTTAAATGATTTTGAAGAATGGGAAATACAGAGAATAATCCTTAGCTACAACACTTAAACTCCAACTAGTGCTTATAGACTAATTTAAAATTATTTGTTGAGTATTCTTGGGTGCTCATTTAGCGTGTTAGAAATTATTCTACAAGTTCTCATTTACGTTGTTTGTGAACTTCAGATTTAGAGTATTTTTGAAGCTATTGGTTCTTTTTTTTTTTTTTTTTGGTTAGTTTTAGGAATAATGATTTTTATGCTAATTCCTTACTCTTAACTATCGCAGAATTTATTCCTCCTGAAGTCTTTTGGGAGAGTTATAAGATGTTGGCCAGTGATCCTGCGAAAAAGATATCATTTAATCGATCTATTAGTAATGGCGATTTGGTTATTGTTTATGAAAGGCATGACAACATGAAGGCTGTAACAGTATCTGAGGATTTGGTCCTGCAGAATCGTTTTGGTGTTTTTAAACATTCAGACTGGATAGGAAAGCCATTTGGGTCCAAAGTATTCAGCAGCAAGGGTGGTTTTGTCTACTTGTTGGCTCCTACACCCGAATTATGGACTCTAGTTTTAAGCCACAGGACTCAGATTCTATATATTGCAGATATTAGCTTCATTGTCATGTACTTGGAGGTTGTTCCTGGTTGCGTGGTTCTTGAGTCTGGAACTGGAAGTGGATCTTTAACTACTTCACTTGCAAGGGCGGTAGCTCCTACAGGACATGTCTATACATTTGATTTCCATGAACAAAGGGCTGGATCAGCCAGGTAACAATGAAGAGACTTTTGAGATTCTCACTTTAGATACTGTATCTGACATTATCCAGTATTTGATAATTGATACATATGTATTTAGCTTCCACCTATATCTTATGTTTTATTTCATTAGCTTCGAATTGTGATTTGTTGCTGATGAAATTAGAAGTTATATATTTGGTGAATGCATACTCCATTGTTCAGAATGTCAGTGCTACCATTCAAGTTTATTTACTAGTCCTCTGCTATTTTGATTGATTAAGCTCTAATAATTATAGTATGTTTGTGTTTTTCTATATGTGTGGTAAGTAGTACACTTATGATGGTTAGTATCAAGGTAAATTGCAGTATTGCCGTACTGTTTTTGTTGGACAAGGATTACATGGAAATGCATAACTAGTCCCGTATCATATTTTACTTATTTCCTTCCTTCCAGGGATGATTTCGAGAGGACTGGTCTAAGCAGCTCAGTCAGTGTGGGAGTGAGGGACATTCAGGGTGAGGGATTTCCTGATGAGTTTGCTGGTCTGGCTGATGCTGTATTTTTGGATCTACCCCAACCTTGGCTAGCTATTCCTTCAGCTGCAAAAATGTTAAAACAAGATGGCACATTCTGCTCATTCTCCCCTTGTATTGAACAAGTACAACGATCATGCGAAACGCTTCGAACCAGCTTCACTGGTACACTCCTGTTTTTTCTTTTTGTCTTTATCTATATATTTATGATTTAGACTTGAACTTGTTGAACCTTGGTTTTTCTTTACTTTAGTTGTTCTCTCCACCTCTTTCATGTTATTTATCTATGCAAATGCAATTATTGGTAATTCGTATAAGCACTGACGAAATTCCTATGTAAATGTTTGCTTTATGTAAAAGATATAAGGACATTTGAAGTACTTCTACGCACATATGAAGTTCGGGAAGGGAAAATGGATGGATTAGTGGGGAATGAGGGTGTTTCTAATGGTCCACTTCCTTGCAAGAGGAGGCAGTGTTCAGATGGAGGCAATGTGCTCAGCAGTACTATTTCATCTGTTATGGCTAGACCTTGTGGTGAAGCTAGAGGTCACACTGGCTATTTGACATTTGCAAGACTTAAATGCCTCTCGTGAAGTGTGCTATCATGTCCATCTGTTTTTTGTAGGAGAGAAAAGGCTTTGTATTTTTATGATCTTTTCAATTTGAACCTCATGCAAAAAATTCACCACCCCCCCCCCCCCCCCCCCCACATCGTACAAATTTTGGCATGTGCCTGGCTGTAAATTTGCTTTTCAGATTAGCTTCATAAATCTTTTTTTGTGCACGATCATATTCTTTTTGAGATATGAAATGAGGGATAAAGTTCATCTAATATGTTGTTGTTCCAACAACCGGGTGAGAGGTCTTTGATAGTTATCATCTCCAGATACATGAAGAAACACTTGTTTGAACATTTGTCCTTTTTTTTTTTTTTATGGATTATTATTATTATACCATAGTGGAAATCTGAACATTTGATAACTTTATATTTGAGATGCAATATATTCAAGGCAGCGTTTGATTTAGGGGATGTTTAATCCCGGATAAATTACATTCTCGGAAATTTCTTTTTCATAAATATTTCTTTCCAACTCTTACATGTGGGAATGAAGTTTTCAACTTTCATTTACAATTTTTATTCCTAGACATTTTTTTTCTATTTGTGAATGATTTTTTTTTTTTTTGTATCAAATATGAAAAAAATTTATTGTCTAAATCGCTTTCTCGAGAATATTGAAATATGTTTGATATCAAATTCTACCATTAATATTTTTTTTTTGGTTATCATGACATAAGTGTGAAATATTCAATGGCTTCACTGATGAGTATTCTCTATCGAGGAACTTAGTTGGTCACCTTTAGTGGGGTTTTCCTTTCCAACCACGTTTTTTCCATCCACAAGATTTGAACTTGAGACCTTATTTAAGTGATCCGAACCCTGTTTTACTCGAACCCACATAATGTTGGTCTACCATAAATATTTTGAATTGTCACTTTTGTCAAACTGTAAGATTAAATGCCTGTTAGTTTATTACAAGTTATGGAACACATATTTTTTAAGGGTACTGCTACATGTACCCCCACAATTGCTCCTTCCACACCCACACTTTTAACTTTAGAGTGTGAAACGACTATATTGACCTTGTAAGCTCAAAATCCTTTCCCTTCATCCGTTTCTCTCTGATACGCGCATCCCCACGCCCCTATTCTTCTTCGTTTCTTTCTTCCTCTTCTGGTTCACACGCCTTTGATTCTTCTTCTTCTTCTTCTTCTTCCTTTCCAAACTCCTCCACCACGTTCGACAACCACCATTGCAGTACTCATCTGCACCCACATCAATCGCGTCGTTCTCTCTCTCTTTTCATATTTCTTTGCATTGCTGTATCCGAAGGATTTGGGCACTGGATGACCAAAACAGAGTCATCATAAAACCTATCGATTAGATATACACAGATCTGCACTTTATTTTATTTTATTTCCTTTAATTGTTCCATCTCTCAGATCTCTTTAATTTCCCAGCTTCCATTCTCAATTTCTCATCCTATCCCTCTTCCTTAACGACATCCAATTCCTTTCGTCGTTGGAGAGGTTACAATTATCTGCAAATTCTTACGATAGATGGATTCATTCACCTAGATTTACATGATAGATTCACAGGCATTTCCTCGATTTCCGGCAATGAAATTATCCCGACAATTAACTGTCGGAGCCGGACATTTTCCCTACATTTAATGGAATAGGTAGTTATTTTCTTATTTTGGCTATAAATAGGGCTTGTCTATGCCATTGTAATGGGTTAGATACTTAAATAAAATCCTATACATCTCATTCAAGCATATTCACAGATTGACTTTCAAATATGCTTCCACTTTCACTTCAGTCTTTTACGTTCCCAGCATTTTTACTTTCTGTCATTTACTTTTACTTTTCAAGTCTTTAATTATTCGCACGTTTACATGTCCCGTCTTTACTTTCTTGTCTTTTAAGTTTCATTACTTTCAGTCTTTTACATTCTTGCTATTTATTTGTTTTTCACTTACTTTCTTTTGCACTTTAGTTTCTTGTCGAATTTACATGCTTTCTTTTAATTTTCTGTCATTTACAAGCTTTCATTTATTTTCATGCAATTTATATGTTTTTCTTTACTTTTTATATTCTTTAGGTTTCCATTAAAATCTTTCCAAACTTCAAGTCCTTACATGTCTTACACCATTAACACATCATTAAAGGCAATAACGAGGTTACCACATAACTCAAGAATCCCATGATTGTTTAATAAATATTCATTTTTATTGATTTTGGTCATTGAACCAAAAATCACCTTAAACACTTTTTTGACTCCCTTAGTACCGTCAATCCCTCCTTCCTCTACCACAATTCCTCCTTCATCGGTTGGGTCTCCACCCGACGCAACCCCTGGATGACAATCACTGTTCCGATCTAACTCCAACAAAACCTAAACATAAAAATAATAACCCACACACACCGAAAACCACCACACGATTGGCTAGATGCTTCGACAAAAGAACAAAAAAGCAAAATCGAGGGAGGGAAGAGGGGCATAAACGGTAGGGTTTGTGTAAAGAGAGAAGAAACATTCCATCATTCTTCCTAAAGAAGCAAACCAGTGCAGAAATGGTAATTGGTCACCATTGGAGTGTTGGTAATGGTAACCCGGCGTGTCCAACACTCCAACGTCTCATTTCTAATCGAACACGTATCCATTTTTTCCCCACTATCTGAAGGCATTAAGGGCTCGTTTGGTGGTCAGGATAGGATAGAGACGGATAGGATAAGAGAGCATGATAGGAGTAAGATAGGATATGAGCAGGATAAGCTGTTATTCTATCCGACGTTTGGTGTTCACTAGATAACCAACTAGATAGCATTATAATTTTAGTATGAATTTTAAAATTTTCGATTTTATTCTAAATGTTTTCATATTTTATTAGATTTTTTTTAATTTTCATTTTTTTAAATTATATAAAAGGACAAAATTATCCTTGTTATAAAATTACATATAATATTTTAAATTTTTAAAATATTGTTTAACTTAAATTAATATTTTTATATTTTTAAAAAATAATATAAAATAATAAAATTAGCCTTGTGACAAAATAAAATTAATTTTTAACATTAATTTTAATGATTTTATTATTTAAAATATCTTATATTTTATTACACATTTTTTTTGTAACTATGTTATATTTTATTATACTTTAATTATTTTATATATAAAATATTTTTATATTTTATTATACTTAAAATCACCTTATCCTGTCACGTTGGGTTTTAATTCAGCCCTCCCCTCATAATAGAATTTTAACTAAATGGATAGGATAAAATAAGTAACAAGATGCCTTATCTTATCCTACTGGCTCACCAAACAATAGTTTCAAACAGAATATAATAGCTTAACCTATCATATTTCTCTTATTTTGATCACTAAATGAGCCATAAATGCCATTGAAGAAATCGTGTCTGGTTTTGTTTTTCAAAAGCACGGAACAATGCATGCCCCCGAAGACTTGCGGTCTTGCGCTACCCTTTTAAAAAACAAAAAAGCCCAAAAAAATATGGGACCAACACGTGGGAGGAATATTAAAATCCAGTTCCCCACCATTCAAGTATTAGATAGAAGATATATTTCAGTCATAAATTGAAACAGGTTGGACTGTTTCAGCAATTGAATGTCGTTATCATATGCAGACACATGGATTTGACGAAAATTATTTTCGAGATAAAGTTTATTATAATTAGGATTTTTCTAACATATACAAAATAGAAATGTTGTATTGGAAAGAGTAGCTTTTAGACTTTCAAGAAATTGAATACACAACTTTCAACACAATATTTCTATATTTGATTTCTTAACATGTACAATGTTGCACATGTTGGATAAATTGTTATAATTATATAAGCCAACCATCCTCCTTTGTGTTACTTTTCTATTTTCTTCTTCTTTCTTCTTTATGACATTCCCGAAGGCAGCCAAAGTTGGCTTGGTAAACATTTGCTTATCACATTATCTTTAAACATTTCATTAAACAGTTGACATATATTTTTTTTACTAAAAAATAGTAAAAAAGGAAACTAAGGTTATAGTTTACACAACTAACTGAAAAATTAGTGGAAAGCCAAAAAGCTTTGAGTTAACTGAAAGCTGATAAGCTATGTGATTAAATTAAAAGTGTTTGATAGAATTAGTCGATCAACTAACTGATACATGTAAAATGATGTAAAAGATTATATTTATGTGGTTACATATATAAAACTATTTAATAATAATTTAAAATATATAAATTTATTATTATTATTATTGTTGTTGTTGAGAGAGAAGAGGTTGAGTTTCTTTTTGGTTTATTTAATATTAAGACCGAATATTTAGAAAATTATCGACATGAGATTTTTGTGGGCTACCTCTTTTAACTTATCAAACCGGGACATTTTCTTTTCAAAAAAGCTCCATTCACTAAACAACTCTACCAGATTTTTCTTTAGTAAAATTATTAGTTAACTAACTTAGAGGACATTTGGAAGAACTTATTTAATATTATCTTATCATATACATACTTAAAACGAGTGTTTGGAATAACTTAAATTTTATGACTAACTAAGATAAAAAAAATTATTAGAAAAATTATAGGCTCTCATCTTATAAGTGCTTATTGAATAAACACTTAATTAAACACGTTTAAACTTTAAACTATACTTAATTTGATGCAATATAATCAATTTTCCCCCAGATTTGGGGATAAGAATCAAAACGCAGACCTCTACTTGAGTAGAATTAGAAGAAGAATGCATGTTACAACCAACTAGTATATTATTTTATTGATTCGTACATTCTTAACACAGGGATTTGAGTACCTATAATTATTCATTTTGCAATGTGAAAATGTCTCACCAATAAAAAGGTAGCTTGTACAAAAAGTCAAAATCAAAACCAGGGAGTTTTATTGGCAAATTTGTATAAACTACCTTTTTATTGGCAAATAAGGTGGCCTGGAGGGAGGGAACCAAGGAATTTTATATTTTATCTAACTACCAGGGAGGCCCTACGTGGTTCAAGACTTGAAGTGTGTGTGGTGCCAACGCAGAACCTTATCTAACCTAAGCTTTCATGATGCACTATATATAATATCTGCATATACCATCACACATACGCATATAATAACCCGCCATCTTTGCCTCTGCATACTTTCTGTAAAAACTCTCAGGTCAATTTCATCATGGTACGGTGCTTATCATCTTTGGCTTTTGCACTTGCTGCTGTTTGTGTCTTCAGCTGCTTGGTTAACATAGCACAAGCTCAAGCTGCAAACGCCACTACAGATCCTTCTGAAGGTGTGTGTGTGCTTTCTCTATTCTTTTGTTTTCTCACTGAACACCGCTGTTAATTTGTTGCAGTGGGGAAAAGAATTTTCCCAGTTGCAGTTTTCCGGGAAAATAGTCAATGGTTCATTAAAGACAAACTTCTGAATTCTGAAAGCTGTAAAGAATAGATAGACAATAATAAAAATAGATTATTGGTATGCTAGTTGCTACAGGTCAGTGCCTATGTCCTGTTCTTGACCAATTTATTCCAAAAGCCAAGTTGCACTATTGATGGTATCTTATATTAAGGAGTAAATTACCCTCCAGTACCTTATTACGCCACACCCCAATTTTTAATGTTAATTAATCATTGACTTAACATCGATAAGTCACTAAAATTATTTATATTTTTTTATCAACAACGACTATTATAATAATTCCAATAGTTTATATATAAAATAATTAAAAGCATGATATTTATTTAAAAGTTGTTGAGCTAAAGGATTAAAAAAATATAATGGTTTCAGTCAAAAAAAATATAATGGAGAAAATCATTTTTCACATAATTGATACACAAGGCCCTGTTTGCAAGTTTGGAGAGGAAGGAAAGGGAGGAGATCAAAGGGGAAGGAATGAGGAGGGAGGGGAGGAGAATGAGAGTATATCACTCTCCTTGTTTGGGAATGAAATGAAAAAAGTAAGTTGAGGAGGAGAAAGATTAATTAATATACCCCAAAACATTTCCCTCCAATTAATAGAAACAAGAGGGAGAGAAAATTAACATCTCCCTTCCTTCCCTTCCCCTCCAAAAAAACAACTCACAAACATAGCCTTAGTGTGTAAACTAAAAAAATATTTTTTTATTAAAATAAATATATAATGGATTTCAAAAATAAATACTTAAATGAATTATATTTTTTATATGAATGTCAAATTATATAGACTCCATTTTCAAATTTAAAAAATCAATTTTATTTTGTAGACAACAAAGTATAAGATTAATCTTTAAATACATTTTTGACATATAAATATCAAATTACTTATTTTAAATGAATTTTTATTTTTAAAGAACTTAACGTTGTTAAGGGATTAAATAAATATTTTTTTTAAATGATCAATGTTAATTTTTGAAAATTATAGTTTTGGTTTCTGAGACTATCCTGCTACCTGATAGATCGGAGACTAATCTTCCGAATAGCGTCTAAGCAAGAGTCCCTCCAAACTAAATTAAATTTTTTGGATTACTATGTTTTTTTTTTTGGGGGGAATAAAATGGGTGATCATTGTGTAGTTCTAGTTATTTATTATTTATCAAAGTGCGTGTATTTTATTTTTAGGCTTAATTATACTTTTGGTTCCTCAACTTTTTCAATGGTGCGATTTTGATCCCTCAAAAAATTTAATTATACATTTCATCCCTCAACTTTTTTAATTATGCAATTTTGGTCCCTCAAAAATTTAATTACACATGTAGTCCTCTAATTTGTCAAATTGTGTAAAATCAGTCATTCTGTTCATGACTAGTCAATGTGCAATTAAATTTTTGAAGAACCAAAATCACACAATTTTAAAAGTTGAGGGACGAAATGTGCAATAAAAATTTTTGAGAGACCAAAATTGCACAATTAAAAGTTGAGCGACCAAAAGTGGAATTAAATTTTTTGAGGGACCAAAATCGTATAATTGAAAAAGTTGAGGGTATCAAAAGTGCAATTAATGCTTATTTATTTTATTTTTTTTGTGACAAAAGTGCATGTATTTGTACAAGAAAAAAGAAAAGTACTGAAAAAAAGAAATCTACAGTTCTAGACAAATTTTCAACACACAAACATTTTTATGTGTAATTCGTTGAAAATGTAAAGTTTTTTTTTTGGTAAAGAAAAGTAATGTGATTTGAAAATGTAAAGTTTTGAATTAATGCAGCGAGAGCGCTGAATGCAATCTTCAGAAAATGGGGCATATCCGCAGACCAAAGTCATTGGAATATAAGCGGTGAACTATGCAGTGGAAGAGCCATTGATGTCACCACTACCATTGATGATACTACTTACGACCCATTCATCAAATGCGAGTGTTCCTATGACAATAAAACTACTTGCCACATTACAGCACTGTATCTCTCTCTCTCTCTCTCAACTTGATTTCAGAATGAATTTGTGGTACCATATCAAAGTTGGAATCTTGCTCTAACAAGTTTACTACCCTTATTTTTTTTTTGTTGTTGGCATTTTTGTTTTTGGCAGGAAGGTTTATTCGTTGGATGTGGTTGGTGAAATCCCAGAAGAGCTATGGACTCTAACTTACCTCACCAATTTGTATGCTTTCTTCCACATTAATCTTCTAATACCCCCTTTGCAACAACAACAAAAAAAAAAATTGTTCAACACCCATATGAATTTTTATGGTGGATTATCATTTGCATGTTGATTTAGATGAACCATCTTTTTCTTGTAGGAATTAATTGTCATTCACTGACATAATCAACCAATCATAATGCTACACATTATTAAAAATGTTTGATTCTTATCGTAACTACCTTAAAAGTCACACAAAGAATGGTTTGTGATTAGTTGATAGCGTAAAAGTGTATCAAAATTAAACTTTTCTTTTCACAATGCTAAGTTTCCTCAAATTGCAAGCAGGAATATTGGCCAGAATTACTTGACAGGTTCCCTATCGGCAGCCATTGGAAATCTAACTCGTATGCAATACTTGTAAGGCCATTTTGACTGAAGTTCATATAATATACTATGTATTTAATGTTATGACACATAATTTCTAATGTAAAATTGAATCTCTTCTTTATTAGGTCCTTTGGCATCAATGCTTTATCAGGGGAGCTTCCAAAGGAATTGGGAAATCTTACCAACTTGATAGTATTGTAATTTATTTACTCAAACTTTATTTTGGGAGGGTTATAAAGGAAGTCTAAGACCTGGTGTAGAGAGACAGGAAGGGTAGGCAAAAGTGAAGGCCGAGCAGTGTCAGTGCAACTTTTTATGGGAAAGTATTTTCGAACAATTTCCCCTAGACATCGTATTGGTGCTCCCATTTTCGTCTTATGAAGAAGGATAGGATGAGAGAGAAAAATATACAAGGGTGTTGGGGTATAAAAATATGGTATATCTGTTCAAATGAATTGTACAAATAATAGAAATCTTTTTTAATTTTTCAAGATCAAGTAGTCCCCAAAGGGATTTTGTCTCACGTAACCAAGGTTCTTGGGCAGTAATTAAAATTTTAAGGAGGTGTCAAAGTAAGCTCAACCTGAACTTGGATAAACACCTGGGGTTTGGGAGGATGGGCCAGAAAGGCCAGTTATCAAATGGGCTGCTGAAGCCCACCCATAAGCAAACACTCATCTTGACACCTCTATGTTGAAGTGGCAAGATGATGTTGTTTTTCCACATATTCTGATATTCATTATGCTGTGCATGAAAAATTATCTTGATGATACTGTTAAGATTTATTATTTGTTAAATTTGCAGGGGTTTTGGTTCAAACAGCTTCTCAGGACCTCTCCCATCTGAACTTGGTAACCTGATAAAATTAGAACAACTGTAAGTTATTGTGCAGTCTTAGCTTTTACATATATTTTTTTGGTTATGAAGTTTTAATTTCTGACTTCCTCCGTTTCTAAAAATGAAGCTGTAAATTGTTTGGACATTCTTCCAATATAACTTGCAACCATATTGTGCCAATCATTAATATTTTGGAAACAAACTTGAACTAGAACATAGACAAATCAGGCTATCATTAATACTAGTCTATGGAAACAAATTAGAGGTAGAACCGTAGAACAAACACAGAAACTGGAAAATAGTTGGACTGCGTTTGCAGTAGCCAGTAGGGATATATATAAAATAAGTTTCGTCAACTTGTAGCTGAAGCTGATGTGTGCAGTATGTTCAAGACTTGTTTTTACTTTTCAAACTCTAGACTAGATTTATTGTATCTCAAATTTGAAGTTATGGCATTCTCAAAGATGTCAAATGTAGCCAATTTTTTTCAGTTATGTTAAATTAGGGTGAGCTCAAAATAAAATGATGAAGCACCAAAGTTGTTTTAGGATAGGATATAAAACTACATTTGATAGGAGTTTTATACGTTGTAACCTATGTGTCAAAACTTTGTTTATGAAGTGAAATTAGGTATTCAGCACTTTACACATACAAAAAATTACACTACTCTTTGCAAAATTAAATTTACCTCCAAACTTATATAGGGTCATATATATATATATATATATTGCTTTTTTTACATAGAATAACATACAAATCGAATGACTCTGTACGTTGGTTATTTTGTTTGGTTTACCAAAACATTTTCTACCTAGCATAAATTTTGCTTGTATCAAAGGGGTAGGGGTCAAAGTAAATTTTGGTGAGAGAAAATACGTTGATAGTTAAAATCTTGGAAAGTGAGGAGGCCAAAGCCAAATCGCCTCCAAAGCATCTTGCCTCTCAAATTTTTATATTTCCAATGTTAATCCTTTCTCTCAGTTGCACTGGTACTCCAACATAAATTTCTATATCCGTGTAAAGAATATAGATACTACACTTTCAAGTTTGCTTAATGGCTGCATAAAAATAACAACAGTGGCCATGGGAAGTGCAGTATCATAATTACTCAAATTGTAACAAATTATTTGTTACTGCTCATACTCTATACATTAGTTATTTTAAGCATTTACCATCGTGAATGGTGAGTTGGTTATGGATAATGCAAAGTATTAGGTCTTTTTATTCATAATTACAATCTGTTACAAACTAATATATCCTTCACCATCCTTTACTAACTACAAGAGGATAGTAGTTTCTAAGAATATTTCCTTGCAGCTATTTCGATAGTTCGGGAATTAGTGGTCCAATTCCTTCCACATTTGCAAAGCTTAAGAATCTGGCTAAAGTGTAAGATATTGCTATTCTCTTGTTCCTCTTGATAATAGGTTAAATGAAAAAAAACTTTATGAAAAAAATGTTTTTCTGTTCATTTCAGATGGGCTTCAGACATTGTACTCACAGGCGGTATACCAGACTTCATAGGGAGTTGGTCGAAGCTTGAATCCTTGTAAGACAACATTAACAGTCAACTTCTTTTCCCCTTAATTTTTATATGTATTAAGTAGCTGAATACAATTTGGGAAAAATCAATTATAAAGGATATGAAGTATGAATTTTTCTTTTCCTAGTTACTGTCATATTATTCTGTTCTGTAAGCGTGTACTGACTGTTCTGTGAATTGCTGTATGTCTTGATAGGAGGTTTCAGGGTAATTCTTTTGAAGGCCCAGTACCATCATCGTTTTCCAATTTGACTTCTTTGACAGAGTTGTGAGTGCTGTCAATAGCTTCTTGTATGGGTGCTGCTGATTCATAAAAGCTAATATATCATGTGTCATATAAATGTAGGAGAATAAGTGATTTATCTAACTGGACCTCCTCATTGGCATTTGTAAGGAATATGAAGTCTTTGACTACCTTGTAAGACCACAACTCCACAAATGACTCACAGTTTGCCAAGTAGATAAAATTCTTTACATGTCCGTTTCCTTGCAGAAGTAATCTTACAATTTGGTTACAATTGTTGCAGAGAACTGAGGAATAACAATATTTCTGGTTCAATTCCATCTTTCATTGGAGAATTTCAAAATTTGACCCAGTTGTGAGTATCACATGCTTGTGTTACACTTCAGATGCATATGAATTTCAGATAAAATTTTGTTTGCTAGAAAGCAACGAATTAGAGAATGAATTAGATAAAATTCGACTCTGTTGATATTCCACTGTATGTCTCCAACCTGATCACTGGTTAGCTATTTAAGGGATCCCTTCACTTTAAAGTACTATTGCTTTCAAAATGAATTAATGAAAATATTTATAAGCTCAGTAATTTCTGACTAGAGCTCAACATTTTCATAGTTGGCTCAGTGTAAACTTGCTAGTTTAACCAATGTTAATCTATTTTACTTTCAATGTTTTCATCTTTACGTGGTAAAATGATTCGCCTTTTCATCTGATTTGTCATACAGATAACTGATATTTTTTGTTCCTTTGCAAAAAGGAAAACAATCATCTTGTCTTATAATTGTGTTCTGTACGAAAGCCAGGTAATTTTATATGTTGCTGGTTCTTGCAGGGATTTAAGCTTCAACAATATCGCGGGACAGATTCCAGGATTGATGTTCAATCTGAGTTCACTCTCTTACTTGTAATATTGCATTCTTTTGTAATTTTATACATTGATTTCCTGGTATGCTTTCATACATGGTTTAGAGGATCTTTTGTTTTTATCCAATTCCAGGTTTCTTGGAAATAACAAACTAAGTGGCACTCTCCCTACGCAGAAAAGTTCATCTCTTCTGAATATGTGAGTATGTGTGGCCTATTTGAATTATGAAGGATGAAAGTGCCAATGGAGTTTGATCTATGTCGCGTGCGCTTGTGCATGTGTGTATAGTTCCTTTTTGTATTTATTCAGTTCTGGTTGTCATTTTACTACTTTTTAAATTCAAAATACTGGGCAATATAAATAATTGCTATTCATAATTTCCAAAATTGTTTGAATTCGAGAGATTATAATCGGAATCCTTTGCTACAAGTTTGAAGATTAAGCTAAACAAAAACAGTGTCTTCATACTAGGGCATCAGTCTTTGTGTGCAGCTACTTGTTAAGTTGCTAGTTGTTTTCTTGCTAATTCTTTCTTCATCTGTCTTAATTCAATCAACGAAGCATCAGTACTTTACAATAGCGGCTGTACCAGTGTTGGATATGTATCTGTATTGGGTACTTCTTGGACACCATTTTTTTTCGATCTACTTCGAGGAGTATCCCACCGCCAACCTGAGACGGGGACTAATCTCTCGCAGGAGTTTGTTCGGTACCTTGATGGGTGGCATTCCTCCCAGCTGAGGTTTTTTCCATACCCAAGGCTCGAACCCGAGACCTTGATTAAGGGGCGAGAGGCCTTTAACCACTCACGTCAACCTCAGTTGGTACTTCTTGGACCCCACTGGAAACAGCTAGCTTGCATCTTGTAATTTTATTTTATATCATTTTTTGAAGTTTTTTGCTACTATGTGGGAGTAATCATAGTATATGGGATAGATGCTAGTCTTCTCTTGTGTCTACAGTTAATGCTGAAAAACAAGGGCTAACAACATCTAAGTTGATGCTCTTATGATTTAGCTCCACTTTTCGTCCTCAGTTTTGCAATGGCCCGACTATTATTTTTTTTATTATGATGTCTTATTAAAAAAAAAAATTATGTTTTATGGGATGATATGGTATATAATTTTTTAAGGTGTTATGTTGAATCTTGCTATACCCATGTCCATACCATAAAGTTTTGGAAAATTTCATATCCCCTAGTCATACCTGTGTCATAATTAATGCTCGTATTCCTATATGTGACCCTGCATCATGTTAATATCTACTGGCTCAGTCCTATGTAGCTGTGCTTGTAAATGTTGGAGTTTGTCAACTCATGTTAATAGTCAACTTAAGCTCTTCATGCTACACTATTTTCAATTTGAAACCTTCATGTAGCATGGATTACATGCTTGCAGAGACTTATCGTACAACGATCTATCAGGGGACCTCCCCTCTTGGGTAAACCAACCAAATTTACAACTGTAAGTAGTTTGGTTCTTTCTTCTCTCTTTTACATATCAATTTTCCTCAGTTTCAAAATTCTCTAGCCTTATTACGTTTCAACATGTTTATGAGCTACCTGTGTGATGTATGAGATGCTTTACATATTCAATTCTATATACTAACCACATTTACTGAGATTTTTTTTTTTTTTGAAAATTACATCAACATTAATTTTGTTATTAATATTTATTTTTCATAATTTAATAATTCGATATCCTTAATTTCTCTTATTACAAATCCTCATCTCTTCACTTACTTTTCTGCATGTATATTCTAATTAGTTTTGTTATTATCAATAGTCTTATTTACACTCATGTTTTTTCAATCTTATTTCCATAATTCGTAAGAATTTGCAATTGCAACACAAAATCTCAAGCACTAAAAATGAGTAAGAATTAAACAAAGCAACGTAAAACTTATTTTCAAAACAATAATATTTATAGAAGTGGTTATTTTGAAAGAGAGGAAAACCAATCAGAAATGAAATTCAAGTTATTATCATATGATTTCTTATGCATCTTCTTTCATCATCATTGTTACGGTAACTTTCTTCTGCTCTTAATTCCTTGTACTAAAATAATAAGGGTTTTTCTATCCTGCGCAAGGTTGCACGGGTTAAAATGCATTAATTAGCCATTTTGCATTAATTGTAACAATCTTAATAATTATGATTCTTTGAAAAAAACAATAATCTCTCTCCTTATTTATTTTATGGATGTACCTCCCTATAATCCCTCTCTTCCCAAAATTAATAATAACCATTCTTAATTGTTTCTCACTTTTTTTTAAGTCCTCTCTCTCGTGACGGTAATTATTTCTTCATATTATGTTTAGTACTATTTGCTTTGTAACTCTTCAATATCTCTTCTAATAATCCAATCATACTTTGCTACTTGTTTACTTTGACTGATTTTCTACTTTTCTTCAACTCCGTTTTATTTGATTAGCCAGCTATGGCCTTTTTTTTTTTTTTTTTTTTTTTTACTCGTCTCTCTCATGATGTGAATATTACTATGGTTTTTCTATTTTGTAGAGTTAGAAAGCAAATAGTATTTGCAGATCAATTATTTCCCGATAAGAAGAAAGCAAATAGTGTTGTAGATACGTTCTTCAAAAGTCTTGAAAGCAAAAAAAATAGTCTTTGGAAGAGAGAGATTTAAAAAAATGAAATCAATTAAGAATCATTATTTCTTTGTGGGAAGAGAGAGATTATAGGGAGATGCATCCATAAAATAAATAAGGAGAGGGATTATTGCTTTTTTCAAAGAATCATAATTAATAAGATAGTTACAATTAATGTAAAATGGACAATTAATGTATCTTAACCTGTGGAATCTTGCACATGATAGAAAACCCCAAATAATAAAACCATTCACATCTCTTTCTTCTTTTAATAGTCAACTAATTTTGTATTCATATTCTCATGTGAAATTTTAAAGAATTAGACAATAACCTGGTTGAGGATTAGCTCTACATATTATAGATAGATTACTTAAATCTAGATCTACCTGCTTTCCTTTCTTTTATTTCTTAATTGTGAAACTAATGTTTCCATATTTTTGGGGTTTGATATGCAGCAATTTAGTTGCCAACAACTTAACAATACAAAGTTCAAGTAGCAGGTGATTTGTATACACTTTTCTTTAATTATGGTTGTTTTATTAGTTCTTTTAGAAATTACTGGATACCACTTTTTTTTTGTTATAATGTGACTTTTGATCTTGGTTTGACACCAAAATAAGCATTATTATTTGAAAGCCATATGAATTTTTCTGGTATGAAACATAACTTCTCTTTGCAGTGGTTTGCCAACTGGGCTCAACTGTCTCCAGAAAAACTTTCCTTGCAATCGTGGTACTGGAAGATGTAAGTTTGACTTTAAGCTTAGTTTATCATATGGGGCACTAAAATTCAGAAGAAAGGACAATCTCAAATAACTTGTTAAGAATAATTACAATTGATATTAATTGCAAACCAAAACTATGTTAGCGTTTGAACTCCAACAAGGCAAATTTTGAAGTCCTTTCGCCTTTAATTGAGGTCAAGCCTCTGCAAATTTCTTTCTGGGGTGGGTCAATCATTATTTCATTTTAACGATCAAATAAATCCTATGCATAAGACAGTAGGGTGAAAATGGGCTGGGCTAGGCTAGACTATACCTAAATAAGCCTAGGTCTGTTTTCTAAAGTATGGGTCTGAGCTTGGCCTATTACTCGTTATAGGTTTTTTTTCTAGGACTCAGCCTGACTCGTTTATGAAAACCAAAAAGCACACATTACACGAAGGCCTTCATATAGGCCAACAAACTTATACTTTATTAATTTTTAACTAGGTATTATGAACTTTAATAAAATTATTATTTCTGTATAAAATAAATACACTACTAACATATAATTAGTAAGTTATGTAAATATTATAAATTTATATTTATATAAAGAGGAGTGTTAGAAACACACTCTCTAACATTCTTTCCAACACACTCCCTTTTATTGGTTGAAATTCATGTGGCTCTCACTATTTTAGAAATGGGTCTCATTAATTCATGTGGGTCCCACTTAAATTTTGTAGAACCCACATAAATTTCAACCAAAAAGAGGAAGTGTTTTGGGAAGAGAATATGTTGCTAGCATTTCTCTTATATAAATAAATATGCTGGCATGATAGGCTAAATAGGATAGCTCAAGCCTTAACTCACATAGACCATCTGGCATATTCCCACCCCTTTCACAACTAATTCAGCACCTGTGACTACTTGATTACAATGACGGAAGGAACTCTGCCTTCCCTTTTTTTATCACCTGAAAAAACTTTCAGGCTTTATCTGAAGTTAATTTTGTGAATTAAATCACCTTTTCATTCACATTGATCGAACTCTCATGTATGATTCTATGCAGATTCTGACTTTGCAATAAAGTGTGGTGGTCCCCAAATTACTTCCGCAGAAGGAACTGTGTATGAAATGGACAATGGTACCCTTGGTCCTGCTACATACTTTGTTACTGATACAAATAGATGGGCCGTTAGTAATGTTGGATTATTCACTGGTAGCAGCAATCCTGTATTCAAAAGGTTTGTGTCTAATCAGTTCAGTGGTACTGTGAACCCAGAGCTCTTCCAAACGGCACGGCTCTCTGCTTCATCACTAAGATATCATGGCCTGGGGCTCGAAAATGGTTTTTACAACATCACTCTCCAATTTGCTGAAACAACTATTCTGGACACTGCTACTTGGAAAAGTCTTGGGAGACGGGTCTTTGATATTTATGTCCAGGTATTTATGTCTTTATCCAAACACTTGGAAATCAAAATGGTGCTGCTTCATACTCATAATTTAACAGTATCCAGTATTTTTAGGTACCAAGTTGGATTTTTCATTTTTCAAGAACTAAATTGGGGGCACATTTTTTCTTTGGAACAAATTTGGGTATTTACTCGTTTAACTCCCACCGTCTGACCTGAGGCTAGATTTAGGAGGCTCTACAGTGAAAGAATGTAGCAGTTTACCATTTTTTTTTGGTAGAATACACAAAGAAAGAAACAAAACAGAAAAGAAACTATCTCCTAATATACTCCACCCGCAACATGTCCGCAAGCAGGAAGAAACTCATGCTTGCAGGGGGGGCTTCAAACATCTTCAAGTGATCGTCAATGGAGGCACCATGCTTGGCCATGAAATCCGCACTAGCATTGCCTACCCTGAGAGTATGACATAACTGCACTGACCAGTCTCTGCCAAGAAGCTCACGAATGTCCAAGATGATAGTTGCATACTTATGAAAAGAAGACAAAGGCTCGGTCACCAACTTGACAGCATTGAGAGAGTCTGAGTAACACATAATATCTCTGAAACCTTTGTTCCATCCAATTACCAAACCATTGAGGATAGCCAGCAGTTCAGCATGCAGGTTGTTAGAGTGCCCAATGTGACCAGCAAAACCTGTAATCCACTCACCATCATATTTGCGAAAAACACCCCCGAAACCAGCTCTTCCAGGATTACCCATACAGCTGCCATCAACATTGAGAATAATGCCAAGTTCCATCGAGCTATGCCAACAAACCATCCTAGGAGGCATTGAAGGAACCTCCCTGGAAAAACAAGAAAAGATAGTATCCGCCAGATTCTTAACTTTGATCCAAGTTTTGTAAGGAGGAATATCCTCATTCCCAATACAGAAAGCATTTCTAACCCTCCAAGACCACCAAAGAACTGCGAGGAAAAGGTGACCTTTCTCATCCAGACTACCACGCTTCAACCAGGAGGAGACATCCATATCCTGAAAGAACTTAAGATCTCTATATCCGAAGGTTTCCCACAGGCGCTTTGCGATAGGGCAATCCTGCACACTGTGAAGAAAGGATTCCTCCTTAGACAAACATCTCTGGCACCCACTATGATGAAGGATGCCTCTATGATGGAGAAGACTATTAGTGGGCACCGAGTCATGACAAGCCAACCAACATAGAAACTTAATATTTTCAGGCCCTTTTAATTTCCAGATCCAATCCCAAGCACCTGTGTTAATGCTCACTTCCCTTTGTTGCAGTAACCACAAATAACCCTACTTTGCCGAGTAGGTCCCATGCACGCTATTATCCCACACTAAGGCATCAGCGACATCCTCTCTGATATGCACATGGGTATTCAAAATTGTATCTCTAACAAGCTGAGGCATCAAAGTAACCAGTTTGTTGACGTCCCATGTGGTACCATTCCTGACATCTCTAACTTTTAACTGGGTATCTTGAATATCCACAAAGTTCACAAGGTCGCAAAGCGGACCCATGGTGGTCCAGTGGTCGAACCAGAAGGAAGCATCACCCTTCCCAATCCTCATACTATAGCCATCTTTAACGACATCTCTAGCTTTTATGATAGAATTCCAGATCACTGACCCTTTCTTAGCATTGTCATGCAGAGAAACACCCCTAGGAGCGTATTTCTGAGTTAGAAGTTGCACCCAAGCCTTGTTCGGAGAGTTAAGGACGTCCCACACCAGCTTTCCAAGAAGAGCTGTATTTGCATCTCTAGCCTTACGGACTCCCAGACCTCCCATCTTCTTTGGCCTTGTAACTTTGTTCCATCCAACCAAGTGTAAACCTTTATTAGAAGCTCCTTTCCATATAAAGTCACGTGTGGTTTTATCAATCAAATCACAAACACTTTGGGGAAGCCAGAACACTTGCATAAAGTAGGTAGGATTGTAGGAATAGCAGTTAACATGGATGAAGCAAGTGCTAACCTACCCGCTTTATTTAGGAGATTATGTTTCCAGGAGGCTAGTTTATTTTTCATTCTTTCAACTATGAACTCGAAGTCTGATTTCTTTGCTCTTCCTTTTAGAATAGGGAAGCCCAAGTATCTATCCAAATTTGTTGTGCTTCTAATAGAAGAAATGCTGGTCAGGTTGTCAATCTTAGCTCTAGTAACCCCAGAGGAGAAGAAGGCCCTAGATTTAGTAAGGTTGACTTTAAGCCCTGATGCTTTACTGAAACTATCAAACAGATCAGTGATGAACAGGATCTGGGAGTTCTTTGCTTTGGAGAAAAGAAGGACATCATCCGCAAAAAGGAGGTGAGACATGCTTAAACCATTTCTTGTAACAGAGATATGCCTCCATTTTCCATCATTAACTGCATCAATAATAGCCAAGGATAATTTCTCCATGCAAATAACGAAGAGGTGGGGGGACAACGGATCTCCTTGTCTAAGGCCTCTATTGGGAGATAAGTTTGGCATTCTCTTTCCATTCCATAAAATAGATAGGGAAGAGCAAGTAACACAATGCATGATCAACTTGACAGTAATAGGAGGAAATCCAAACTCAATTAGACAAGTCTTTAAAAAATACCAATCAACATGATCATAAGCCTTCTCCAGGTCAATTTTGAAAGCTACATCCCCTTTCTTCTTTTTGGATTTGTGCATGGAAAAGATTATTTCTTGAAGAATGATAGCATTATCGGAAGTCCCTCTGCCCGGAAGGAAACTACTTTGGAAAGGGCCAATCAACTCACTCAAAATAGGACGGAGTCTATTAACCATAACTTTGGTGATGATCTTGTAGAGTATGTTGCACAAACTAATAGGGCGAAATTCCTTGAAGTTGCTCGGATTATCAACCTTTGGAATCAAGGCCACTAGCGTCTCTGCAAGTTTTGTGTCAAAATTACCTGTTTCAAAAGCCTCTTTCACTAGCTTCCAGATATCATCACCTACAATATGCCAGTATTGTTTGAAAAATATGGTTTGGAAACCATCCGGACCCGGTGCTTTATAAGGCCTCATGCTGTTAAGCGCCTTCGAGACCTCCTCCTTAGTAACTGGCTTAGTTAGGTCAAGAACACTTGTACTATCAATGCACGGGATATTCCTTACTTGAAAAGAGCTTACTGATTGTTGGCCATTAGAGCGAAAGAGGTTTTGGAAAAATTTCTGAGCTTCTTCCTGAAGGATAGAATCATCATCGCACCAAATGCCATTAGGAAGAGTCAACCCATGAATTTTATTTTTTTTCCTTCTAATCACCGTTTGATGGAAAAAGGAAGTATTCTTATCCCCAAGTTTCACCCACTTTTCTCTGGATTTCTGATACCAATGAAGCTCCTCTTGAAAAAGAATCTGATTATATTCATGTTGAAGTTTATTTTCCAGAATCACAAGAGCAGCCGAGTCAACTCTCTCTAAACTCCTCTGAATGCCTTTGAGCCTTCCTTCAATCTCTCTTTTTTTCTTGAAAATGTTGCCAAAAGTCTCTTTATTGAATTTTAGTGATTCATCTCTAACTTCCTCCAGAGCCAATAAGGGATTGCCATTACCTGATAACCAAGCATTATTGACAATATCTTGGTATTGGCCATGAGTAATCCAAGCAACTTCAAAACGGAAAGGCCTAACTCCTCTGGTTTGAGGCGTTCCTCCAAATCTAAGAAGGATTGTTCGCCCAAGGGATTGTATTTCCCTTTTTCACAGGATCCTTCTGTTTAAAGGATTGGCGTTTTTTCTGCGGGGCCACCAACCATTCCCCATGCAGATTTCGCTCGATATTATCTCCCCCGAGATTTTTGCCAAACGATCCCTGATTTTTCCCCAAGATCTTCTCCGCATGATCCGCTGTATCCCCCATGGCGCTTTCCGGCTTGCTCCGGCTACCTTCCGGGAACTCCACTGGTTTTTCATTCTCGGTGGTATCTCTGTTAGTTGCAGGTGGGTCTGGTGTCTTTGGTTTCTTAGGACAGTCCTTCAAGACATGTCCATAACAGCCACAAGAAGCACAGATGACATGGAGCCCTTCATATTCAACATTGAACCATTGTCCATCAACACCAACTTTTCCAACCACCGGTTGATTCAAATCTATCTCAACACATACACGAGCAAATCTCCCTCTTGCTACCTGGACTGTGTGTAGATCAACCTTGACAGGAGCACCAATGGCCGAGGCTATAGCCCAAAGATAGCTTTCATCATAGTAGAGAACATTCAGGAATGGCACACGAACCCACGCTAGAGTCTTGTCAATGACCGCTTGGCCTGCATTAAACTTCTGGTTCCATAATCTAACCGAAAGGTAGTGGTCAAAGATCTTCCAAGGTCCCTCATTAATCAACTTGTTTCTATCTTCAGGATTATCAAACTTCACCATGAAGAAACCATTCCCAACATCCATTATTTCAAACCCATAAGCCAGCTTCCAAGTCGTTACAAGTTTGCTTTTCATGATGTTGAAGCCCAAATTCTTCCCAAGCAATTTAACTACCAAAGCATCCTGCCATGGCAGGCTTAACTCTTCTACCAGCTTCTTATCTGTGTGAAGCATGGGCATTAATCTGTTTCCATTCACGAGTTCTATACGAACCTGGTTTGTTGCCACTAGGTCAATCTTTTGTCTTGGAGGAGGGACGTGCTTCCCTAACACTTTGTCACGAAAAGAAACTTTTTTAGCACTTCCTTTAGAGTCAGCAGGATCTTTACTGTTACTACCTGGTTGCCCTTGTTGATTGAAGGAGCCACCTCTATCTGGTGGTTCTTTGGCCGCCGTCGGAGGGTGGATAGCCGTAAATTCAAAATCCATAGGAAACCCTAGCAGAGCTCTTTTTTTAAGTGTAAAATTGTGTATAACATTACAACGCTTAATATATTATTCCATTGAGATAACCGAGTTGTTGTATTCTAACAACAATCCTTGATCAAAATGGTGACTCTTCACTTCTTATGAAAAAGAGGCCAGAAGGACTACCATTGGATAGCAGTGCCAACCTCACAACAGCTTCGGCGCCTTCATCAGCAGTTTACCATTTTAAAAGCTGATCCTTTTTTATGTCATCAATTATAATATCCAACACAAAATTACCTAAGTTAAATTTTATTTCCTCATCAAATTCTTTTATTATGATATTTAGAATTATTATTGGTTTTAATTATTTGACTAATTAAATTTATATGTAACGTGGATGCTAATTTTTGTAATATCGGAATCCATCATATACGGCCAAGTGGTCCTAGAAATAGGGTGTTTTTGAAACATCTTTTATTTCTTTTTATTTTTGGATATTCCAGGGGACTCGTGTTTGGAAGGATTTTGACATACAAAAGGAAGCTGGGGGAGTCTCTTATAGAGCTGTCCGAAAGGAAATTAGGGTTCAAGTCTCAGAAAACTATCTTGAGATCCATCTCTTTTGGGCTGGAAAAGGGACTTGCTGCATACCAGGTCAAGGTACTTATGGGCCCTTGATTCAAGCCATCAGTGCTATCCCAGGTAAAACTTGGCAAAAATGTTAGGCAATTCAGTTGTTTAAGCACTAACTTTTCAGTTTTCACAATGCATAAGTTTCTTTTGTTAGAAAATAAAATAAAATTTGTAGTTTTGATAGATTCTGCTTGTATTGTATAGATTTCATTCCTACTGTCAGTAACAAACCTCCAAGCAGTAAAAAGAACAGAGCTGGTCTAATCGCGGGAATAGTTGTTGGTGTTGGAGTTGTAAGCTTTCTGTCTATTTTTGCCATTTTTTGTATCATTCAGAGAAGAAAGCGCCATGATGATGATGAAGGTAAATAAATTGTGTAAATATATTTTATAGTATGGTTATCTGACTATTTAAATGGTTTTCCTGCATATTCATAAATGTCTTTCTAGATTATAAGCAGTACCTCTATTGTGTATTGAGATATTTTACGATCAAGTGGGACACACCTTATTCATGTTTTTGGACAACTGCAGGACAAATTTTCATTTTCAGTATAACATACTCTATGTTTAGGTTTTTGTATCTTAACATAACCAGATGATAGAAGAAGAAATGGATTGTACTCCATAAAAGTCCAACATTTTGCTATTTGATTTCTCATATTAATCTAAAACATCCAAAACGAATTGGAGAATGCAAGTTTTTCAACTTGAAGAAGTAGAAATTAGGCATCATTCCAGCTTCAAGACTATCAGTTTCTGCTCATCCAAACTTAACCTGTTCATGTTTTAAATTTTCAGAGCTTTTAGGTATCGATACAAAGCCATACACTTTCAGCTATTCCGAGTTAAAGAATGCTACAAATGACTTTAACCTTGACAACAAGCTTGGAGAGGGAGGTTTTGGACCTGTTTATAAGGTGAATATTCTGTCCCTAAATTAGAGATAACAATTATATGCCACTCCGTAAAAGGGTATCATTGTCAATACTGATTCAAGTAATAGTGTAATACTAATGGCAACTAGTAGTTGTATTTGGTTGACGAAAATGATAAAGATTATTTTCTAATATTCAACATTTGAACCTAATATCAGAACTAAATCCTTTCTTTAAGAGAGAATGACATTTTCCTTTTTGTCCTTGTAGGGGACACTTAATGATGGGAGAGTTGTTGCTGTGAAACAACTGTCTGTAGGAATCTCATCAAGGGAAGAGCCAGTTCATAACTGAGATTGCTACTATATCTGCTGTGCAACATCGTAATCTTGTCAAACTATATGGATGTTGCATTGAAGGGAGTAAAAGACTTCTAGTGTACGAGTATCTAGAAAATAAGAGTCTTGATCAAGCATTATTCGGTACGAGAAAATGATATTCTTTCTTCTTTGTGTCTCTGTGTGTGTATGAATGCTTATTTGCTTTTTCATTTCTATCGTTTATAATTATAGTCAAATGTGGCTTGTTTTGGCAGAAAATTGTTTAACCCTAAATTGGTCCACACGCTATGATATCTGCTTGGGTGTAGCAAGAGGTTTAACTTATCTACATGAAGAGTCACGGCTCCGTATTGTACACCGTGATGTGAAGGCTAGTAATATTCTCCTTGATTATGAGCTTGTCCCGAAAATATCTGATTTTGGGTTGGCCAAATTATATGATGATAAAATGACCCATATAAGCACCCGTGTGGCTGGCACAATGTAAGTCATTAACATTTGATCATCTTGCATATGTCGCATGATTTTATCTATATTTATTTGTTAGTGGTTTGGTTGCATATTTTTGTTTTAATTAATACTAAACTATCAATATACTCAATTTTCTGACAATGAAGTGGATATCTTGCACCGGAGTATGCTATGCGTGGACACCTTACAGAGAAAGCAGATGTGTTTTCTTTTGGTGTTGTGGCCTTAGAGTTAGTAAGTGGGAGGCTGAATTGTGATTCAAGTTTGGAGGTAGACAAGGTGTATCTTCTAGAATGGGTATGAATGCTACTCTGCTTCCTATGAATGTTATTTTCCAAAAATTTGAATGAAAATAGGTCCTTGATAATATCCCTAGCATTTATCTTACCTATAGCGGTATTATATATCTAGAGGGTGAGCCATGACGCAACGGTAAGGTTACTGCCTTGTGGCTCAGAGGTCACGGGTTCAAATCCTAAAAACAGCCATTCCGCTTGCTGGGTGAGGCTGCATACATCTACCTTCCCCAGGCCCTACTAGGTGGGAGCCTTGTGTATTGGGCCGCTCTTTTTCTATTGCAGTATTATATATGTAGAACTAGAATCCAAAACTCAAAACACTTTCACCTAATGGGAAAGAAAAGTCATTTAGTCTATAGAAAAGTTCCTAAAACACATGCTTCATCAAGAAGTGATTGCTTCGGTGAGATCTTTTTGTTCTCATGACTGATCAGCTTTCCCATAAAATGTTCTTGGTTTAAATAAGTTTTTAGTCGCTGGAAAGTTCATCAATTTTGGTTTTACTTCATGTAAATTTTTTTCTTAGAATTTTGTCCTTGCAATTTCAAAAATTTTGTAAATAGTCCTTACCGTTACCATTGAATACTAGAAATCATATCAGATGAAAAAAATTGTCAATTTTAACCCTATCACCTTAATGTATGAATTTTTTATATTTTCTAACCAAATTTTGGTGCAAGTCGGACAATAACATGAAATTTCATTGGTACTGGTATACAAAATGAAGGAATTAAGCAATTTTAACCATGTTGTCCCTAATGTATGATTTTGTTTCTATTTTCTGACCAAATTTCATAGCAAGTCGAACAGTAAAATGAAATTACTTCATTACCCCTGAGTACTAGATAACCGAAAAAAATGACAATAGAGACTATTTACAAAATTTCTGAGATTACAGGAACGAAATCCTAAGAAAATATTTCACAGGGACTAAACTCAAAATTGGTGAACTTTATAAGGACCAAAAACTTATTTAAACCAACATTCTCTCTGAGTATGCACAAATTGGGATGTATGTATAGCATGGTCTCTCCCTTATCAATGTCAGATTATTTGAAAAAGTATGTTTTCATTTATGGGATGATTTGTTATGGGGAGAAGGAGAACAACTAGTTCTTTATCCTTTTTGCTTTTTAATATTTGAAGGACAACTTTGCTAGCATATGAAACTTATTTTCTTCTGAAAATTGTTGGAAAGTGGAGATTATTTTAAAGTATGTTCTCTTTTGGGACTTAGCTTAATCTTATTGGTCTTTTTTTGTTGTTGTTATTGTTGTTTCTTAGGCTTGGCAACTTCATGAAAACAACCGCATAACTGATCTGGTAGATCCTAGACTATCACAATTCAACGAGGAAGAAGTAAAACGAGTTGTGGGAATTGCACTTTTGTGCACTCAGACATCACCAACATTGCGGCCATCGATGTCACGTGTGGTGGCAATGCTTTCGGGAGATATTGAAGTGAGCACTGTAACTTCAAGGCCTGGATACTTGACTGACTGGAAATTTAATGATGTGACCAGCATGATGACTGATGGTGCAATGAAAGGATCAGATACAAGCTTCAACGTATCATCAGCAGGTACCAGCATAGTTGGTGGTGCAGACCATTCACCAAAAGATGATTCTAAACCCATCCTTCATGAGGGTAGGTAAGAATTGGTGTTTTCTTTAGGGTTCTTGATCAGGTGTACTTCAATGAGAATGGCATTGTGCTCCTAAAATTTTGTTTCCATTTTTCCGATACTTTTTCTTCTTGTTTAGTCCTTGATGTATGGCACATGCTAGCTTGATTTGTAATGTAAATGAGTTTTTATTATTTGTACAACTGCTTTAACCATCAACTATACATAAATATATAAAATATACTTGTTTATATTTGTTTTTCTTTCATCTCAACTTGTTTTATCTGTTAGGTATCAGAGTGACAGAATAATATCACACAGCTAAAATCAGAGATGAGAAAAGAGGAACTGAACACATAATATTTACGTGGAAAAATCCTCAACAAATAAGGGAAAAAACCACGGGGCAAGAGTAAAAGGATTTTCACTAAGTGGAAGAAATTACAACACATCTCTCTAAATACAAGGAGAGAACAATAATACCCTCTCTTGAATATAGGAGAACACACACAAGGAGAAACCTCACAAAAAAACTATCTCTTTCTGAATTTTCCCTCTCTTGCTCACTCAATTTTCTCTCTTTGGATGGGATAATATATTAGCACCTCTTGAGCCTCCTTATATAAGTTTAAGGGGGCTTTCCAAATTTTACTCCCACCGATGTGGGACTTCAACAATTCTCCCACTTGAATATTTGATTGAGTTAATCATATCTTCATACCACTCTCTTTCTATCTTGCGATTCCATGTTGCTTACGTTTCCAATAGACCATAGGAGGATCGACACCATGTAAACTTGTCAGCATTGATTGGTTTTGTCATAACATCTGCTAGGTTGTCTTTGGTATGGATCTTCTGCATATCCACACTTCCTTCTTCTACGACTTCTCGAACGAATTGATATTGAACACCTATGTGCTTTGTCCTGGAATGAAAGCCGGATTCCTTGCAATGTGCAAGGCACTCTGACTATCACAATACACAGTGATTTGCTGCTACTTGTGCCCGAGTTCTTCCATTAACCTTTGTATCCAAATAGTTTCCTTGCAAGCTTGCATAGCTGCCATGTACTCAGCTTCTATAGTAGACAAAGCTATAACAGTCTGTAATTTGGATAACCAGCTTACTGCTCCTTCTACAAGTGTGAACACATAGCCATAGTATATTTTCTCTTATCAAGATCACCTGCAAAATCTGAGTCGACATAACCACTGACAATAAATTCTGATCCTCCAAAACATAATGCAACATCTGAGGTTCCTTTGATGTATCTCAGGATCCTTTTAACAGTATGCCAATGCTCTCTACCAGGATCTACCATAAATCGACTAACAGCTCCCACTGCTTGCGTAATGTCTGGTCTTATACATATCATGGCATACATAAGGCTTCCCACCGCTGATGCATACAGTATTCGAGACATTTCCATCCTCTCCGCTTTACTGCTAGGGCTCATACTTGAGGATAATTTATAACTGACAGGAAGTGGGGTAGAAATTGGCTTACAATCTTGCATGTTGAAGCTTCGCAAGACCTTCCTTATATGATTCTTTTGAGAAAGCCAAACCTTCCTATCTTTTCTGTCTCGGTGAATTTGCATCCTAAAATCTTGTTTGCGGGTCCCAAGTCCTTCATATCAAACTCCCTAGCCAACTGTGCCTTCAATTCTTGGACTTGATCTTTGTTGGGGCCTGCCACCTACATGTCATCCACATACAACAGCAAAATGATAAAGTCATTATTTCCAAACCTCTTGTAGTATGTACAATGGTCTGAACTCAGTCTGTTGTATTCAAGGCTGATAATGAAGGAATCAAATCTCTTGTACCAACATCTGGACATCTGCTTTAGACCGTACAGAGATTTGGTCAACCTGCAAACCAAGTTTTATTTTCCTTGTTCTTTAAAGCCTTCCGGTTGGAGCATATAAATTTCTTCTTTAAGTTCTCCATGAAGAAAAGCAGTCTTTACATCCAACTGCTCAAGATGTAAATCAAATGCAGCACATATAGCCAACACTACTCTGATAGTAGTAAGTCTGACAACTGGAGAAAATATCTCGTTAAAGCCTATTCCTTCTTTCTGAGCATATCCTTTAACCACCAATCTTGCACGATATCGCTCCACTTGATTGTTGCCATCTCGTTTGATCTTATAGACCCATTTGTTCCAGATGGCTTTCCAACCCTTTGGAAGTTCAACAAGTTCCCATGTTTTGTTTCTATGTAAGGCCTCCATTTCTTCCTGCATTGCTGCCATCCACAGAGAAGCATCTAGATTGCTTACAGCCTCCTGAAAGGTTGATGGCTCCCCTTCTTCTGTTAGAAGACAATATGCATCGTGGCTTGCCATAACATAATCTAAGTGCCATGATGGTGTTCTTGTTTGGTGTGACGATCGTCGAACTTCTGTATCATTGACCTCATCTGGTACTCGTTCCTCATGCCCTGGTTCTGCCTCAGAAGAATCATCTTCTCTAGACTTTCTTTCTATCTCAACTGCAGTAGTTTCTTTAGTAGTGCTGTTATTTTTCTGCTCACTTTGTAGTTCTTTTTCTTCAAAAACGACATCCCTACTGACAACAACCTTGCCGGCAGTGTGATCCCACAGGCGATACCCCTTCACATTGTCAGCATAACCCAAGAATATGCATTTCCTGGATTTTGGATCCAGCTTCGTTCTTTCTTGGGAGTTGTACATCACGTACACAGGACATCCGAACACATGTATGGAAGAATAATCAACTGGCTTTCCTTTCCACATCTCCATTGGTGTCTTCAAACCAATCGCTGTTGATGGTGATCGATTTATCATGTAACAGACAGTTTTAACTGCTTTTGCCCAGAAATATTTGGCCACTCCCGTTGTTCTCAGAATGACTCTTGTTCTATCTAGGAGAGTTCTGTTCATCCGCTCTGCTACACCATTTTGTTGAGGTGTATGTGCAACTGTGAATTGTCTTACAATACCCTCTTGTTTGCAAAATGCCATAAAATCGCCATCTACATATTCTCCTCCGTTGTCTGTCCTCAAGCACTTTATTCTCTTACCAGTTTCAAGCTCTACTTGTGCTTTGAATTCCTTGAACACTGGAAACACATCTGACTTCTTCTTTATTAGGTACACTAATAATCTTCCGGAATAATCATCAATGAATGACACAAAATATTTTGCTCCTGCCAGAGATATTTCTGGTGATTCCCACACATCAGAATAGATCAAGTCCAGTATATGTTTGTTTTTAGTAGTTACTCTAGCAAACTTCAATCTATGTTGCTTACTCATCACACAGTGCTTACAGAAAGGTAAATCCACCGTCTTGAGCCTGGGCAGGAGATTGCGTTCTGCAAGGACTTTCAAGCCACGTTCCGACATATGGCATAGTTTGCGATGCCACATCATTGTAGTTTCTTCTTGGCTCGCTGCTGCAACTTATGCATCTGCCTCTTGCAATGTATCTCCCAAAACATGTATGATTACTTGTGATCTTCTCTGCTTTCATCACCACAAGATTACCTTTCACTACTTTTAAGATCCCACCTTCGGTATGGATCTTACACCCGAGGTCATCTAATTGCCCAATGGACAATAAGTTCTTCTTCAATCCCTTCACATGACGTACCCCTTATATTTTGCGAACAATACCGCATGCATCTTTAATCTGACAGTACCAACTCCAGCAATTTCTAAGGCATGATCATTTCCCATGAATGTGAATATATGCCTTGACAGGTACCTTAGTTTTGATGAATGACAAAAGGAGAAGTCAGAAGGACTAAATTGCAAAAAGCGGCAAAATGTCAAACAAGCAGTCAAATGGGTTAAGAGAATTTTATTTATTGTATTGCTTGTTTTAGATTAAGTGTAAATGGTTAATAATGCTCTCAAGATTAAACTTGGTCACACACACACATTAATGAGCTTTTAAGAATCAAACTTAATCAGCTAATATTTCATCTTAAATGGGTAATGAATTTTATAGCTGTTAAGTATTTCAAATTCAAATTTGAATCAAGGAATAATCGATTAGTATAATCGATTATCATACTCTTAATCATGCTTTAAATGAGTAATCAATTATAGAGCTGTTAAGAATTTAAATTAGCCATTTTGAATTGCCATAATCGATTATATAATCGATTATCTATAGCTGAACACGTTTTTAATAACTTAAATGGCTTTAATGAGTTTTAATGAGAATTAATGATAGCTACGCCGTTAAGTTTTGAATTTGAATTGGAATAATCGATTATGTAATATGTATAATCGATTATGTCCTTACTGCCTTTCAACGAGCTTCAAACAGAAACCCTGTAATCGATTATGTAATCGATTATTGCTTTTTATATGAAAGTCAGTGGACTCATAATCGATTAGTATAATCGATTATGCTGCTACTGTCTCAAAGAGTCGCTTTTCAAACTGAGTCAAAATAATCGATTATGCCATTTAAATAATCGATTACTGCGCGACAAAAATGAGTTTTAAAGAGAATTTGACCTAATCTTTCAAGGCTCTATTTAAAGGAAACCTAGTCTAAAACACAAGTACGAAAATCATTTTACTCTGAACTGTGTTTTATTCTCTTGAACAAAAACTCTCTTTTTCTCTCTTGCTCTTACACTTTGATCACTTTAAACTTGAGAGCTTTATACACCATATAGGTGTGATTGTAATTGTTCTTCAATTTGTTTATCAGCACTATTAAGAGTGCATATTGTTGGTAAGAGTCGTGTGACTCAAACCTTACTTTTCTACACCTTGTTTTTCAAGAGAGGTGATATCTCTTGAGGTGTTCTTGGATGTGATTTCCAAGTGTTTACAAGGGAGGTGATATTCCTTGTGGTTGACAAGAGAGGTGATATCTCTTGGGTCATTGTCTTGAGACTCTTTCATTGGGGGAGGTGATATCCCTGGTCTGTGAGGAGTGCTCTATATTGTAAAGGTTCTAGTTGATCCTGTTAAAAACTAGAGTTGATTGAAATCTCTTGGTCGTATTGCCTTGGGGACTGGACGTAGGCCACTTGGGTAGTTTGTGGCTGAACCAGGATATCTCGCTTGTGTTCATCTTCTCATCTCTTATCTTTTTATTTCTACTTTATCTTTTGCAAATCGTTTTTAATTGCACGCGTATTTAACAAAGTTGTTTTTCATAATATATTCAAAGGGAAAAGTTTTATATTTGCCAAAGTTTTTGAAAAACACAATTCACCCCCCTCTTGTGTTTGAGGTCACTTGTCAACAATGAACACAGATCCTTCCAAGACAGGCTCATAAGTGGACAGCCAATCTCGATGTGGATTCATGTGCCATGTCGCGCCATCCATTATCCAGACATCATTGAGTTGTTTTCCGCCTTTAGAACTGCTTGCTGCTTCGCTATATAGGATTTCTCCATCATCTAAGGTACTTGCAACACATCCTTGAGATGTTGCTACTTCAGAAGCTTTCTCTTCATTCTTCTTGTTATGCCAACACTCCTTCTTCAAGTGCCCTCTCATGCCACAATTGTAGCATTTAAGATTCTTCCTTCTTCGATATTTTGATCTACCATGATCTTGTCTCCCACTGGAGCCACGTTCCGTTGATCTGCCTCTCGTCACCATTAACGTCTCTGCTTGCTTTGAATTTTCTGACCTTTCTTCCTTATTCCTGCGTCTGGATTCTTCTTCAAGAATTGTACCGACAACATCATCAAAGTGTAGAGAATCAACAACATTATTATTTGTGTTGTTGATGATGAGTTGATCATACAAATCTGGTAAACTCTGAAGTAGAAGTTCTGCACGTTCATTTTCTGCTATTTTGAAATCTGACGCTGTGAGCTGAGCAAATAGCGTATTTAGAGTGTTGATTTGATTCGTCACTGACGTGGATTCACTCATTCGAAAGGTGTAAAGCCTCCTCTTTAAGAATATTCTGGTGTGAAGAGATTTGACCTCGTATAATTTAATAAGAGTATCCCATATCTCCTTTGCAGTCTTATTTTATGCAATACTTGACAATACTGAATCTGCCATTGCTAGGTGCAAATTGGCAACAGCGTTGTCATCCATCTTTTTCCACTTTTGATCAGTGATTTCTGAGGGTCTACAGTCAATTGCATCTAGGCAATTATCCTTCCTCAAAACTGCCCTTATCTTCAATTTCCACAGGGAGAAATTACTCCCATTGAACTTCTCAATCTCAAATTTTGCTGCCATGGTTTTATACCAAATTACTCCCATGAACAATACCGTAAACTGGAACAATGACCGTAGTCCGTAAATAGTACACTAAGTAAGTTCCCAGGAAAGAGAGGTGGGTCACTAATAGACACACTTAAATACCAAGTATTTCCTAGCCAGAACTTTCCTAGACATGTACTTTCACACTACCACACTTTATTTCTGGCAACAAGAATAATTATTTTCTGATGTGGAAGATCAGACGATACTACAACCACAGAGCATACTAAGAATTTTCTTGTGATCCTGTCACCTTATCAGTTTGCAGCAACGGAATAGTGACTACGAACCAATGGCTTTGATACCACTGTTAGGTACCAGAGTGACAGAATAATATCAGACAACTAAAATAAGATCTTCGAATTTTGGGCCTAACTCAACCCCACAAAACCGGCTTGTAAGATGAGGATTGCCCAAGCTTTATAAGCATTACTTAGGCCATATCACTAGGCGATGTAGGACTAAACAAACCCTCACAACCAGCAAAATGAAGGTGTTGGAAGCTGCAATGAAGGCAGTTCAAAGTTGCCGCAATTAAGGCGGATTTCCAACACACCCTCTCACACCCAGGTTGGGCCTGGAGCGTGGATGATGCTGTCAACCCAACAACGGATCTAGGATAGGCTCTGATACCATATAGAAGGCAGTGGAATAATTATTGTTATTTTATTCATAGTAGGAGTCTCTTTTATAGAGAGATTATAATAAAGGCAAAAACAAATCAAATCAAATCTCTTCCTATAATTAAGGAAGGATATAAAACAAAATAAAATCAAAATAATAAAGATAAAATCAAATAGAATCAAAGAGGATAAAATTAGGGATATTTTCTTAATTCTCCAACATAAGAGATGAGAAAAGAGGAACTGAATACACAATATTTACGTGGAAAAACCCTTAACAAATAAAGAAAAAACCACGGGGCAAGAGTAAAAGAATTTTCACTAAGTGAAAGAAATTACAACAGCTCTCTCTAAATACAAGGAGAGAACAATAACACCCTTTCTTAAATATAGAAGAATACACACAAGGAGAAACCTCAGAGAAGAAACTATTTCTCTCTTCGAATTTTCTCTCTCTTGCTCACTTAATTTTCTCTCTTTGGATGAGATGATTGATTAACACCTCTTAAGCCTCCTTATATAAGCTTAAGGGCCTTTCCAAATTTTACTCCCACCGATGTGGGACTTCAACATTATCCGCCTAAAAGGCAAAAGCTATGGTAGTACTGGTACATACAATGTCAAAGACTGTTTAGCAAATGTTCAAATGTTCATGGAACATTTTCCCTTAAATAATGTGTATTGTAACATTGGTGTGGACTCCAAGCATGTCAAGTCATCATCATAGGGCTCTTCAGGTCAGATAGGCATGGCCGACTTTGAAATGTAATGCAATCTTTTCCAGTTACAAGTTTTATTTTCTGGGATGTGAAATGCTATTTGTATTATACTTGCAAATTGCAATGGTACTCATACATTTGCGTAATAAGTTGATAAATTTTGGTGATTTCTTTTTAGTTGTCAAACATAGTTATGTTTGGAATCGGGTTGTTAGGTTGGTGGTCAATTGATGAAGGGAGTCGGGAAGGATAGGCACGTTTGGGTGAGAGATCAAGCTTAGTGAAGTAGAATATGCTAAAAGCCTGAAGCCATCATGGAGTAAAAGTAACTAGGATAATGCATCATGTTTTTGCGATATGTTTGCTTCATGCTTTTGCAGTAAATCTCCACAAGCATTTATTTTGGATTCATATGAAACAAGACTTGAAATCTCCACAACATTGACAACATGTTTGTCTTTCACACATTTCCTTCACCAGTGGAGTCCACGTATAATCCACTCCATCGTTGTCCTTTATCAACCACTTTTAAGAAAATCATTAGGTTTGTGAAATTGCAAGGAATTCAATGGTTTGTTGTCTAATGTATACGCCAGTATTGTGTATTATCAATGTGTAATTTTTTTCAAAATGTCATTATTAATTCATATGATCTGTCATATAGTAGGCTTCCAAGCCCTTTGACTTCTAATATTAATTCATAGAAAAATAACAAGTCCTACCTTAATAGGATAGGATTCCAAAATTTCCAATTTTATCTATGCTATGCCCATGAGTCTTTTGAGCCTATTATCTTTATATATAAAAGCAGAAGTGAATTTAAAATAGGAATTAATTGATGAATTTGGGAATGTGTTAACTCTTCATTAACTCATAATGGGAGGTTGAAATTATTTTTTTTGTTTTTTCTATGTATTAGAATTGAAATAATATAAGCATTAATGATCTGATAAAAAAAAATAGGGTCATGCTAACGAGTGCCCTTAGGGCACTCTTTAAGGAATCAAGAAAATCAAGTTTTCATTGAAAAATCAAGCATTTCACTTTTTCAAATGTTAAATACACTAATTCTCTATATAATCTTTCTTTTCTTGATTCCTTACGAGTGCTATGCATTTTCCAAAAAAATAAACATTAATGAAAAAACCAATGCATCAAAATTTATTGAGATTGTATATTAATGCATTGGAAACAGGGATAATTTAAAATTTGAATTTTGAAATAACAATTTATTAATATAATAATAATAGTAATAATAATAAAAAAAATATATAAATAATAAATAATGTTCCGGTCCAAAAATGACAAGGGCCAAAGCCCTATTCTCTTTTGGCCCAAGAAGGGTTCGACCAAAGGCATCGTAAGCCGGGTAAACTGCTCCGGCCGACCAAAATTACTCGGCCTCCCCCACTTGTTTCAGTACGTAGTGGACTTTCCAACCTCGAGAAAAAACCTAATCATATCTACCACCATGCACGTCAGAGAGGAAGAGTAAACCGCCCCTTTCCTCCTAACACACGTGATTATATACTCAAAACCATCATTACGGACATCCCTTCAACATGATTAGAAGGGTAAACACGCCATAAAGGCATGGGGCATCATGCTTGGAGTCCCAAAGATGAGTCCAAGATACGGGTATGTAAAGTAACCTCCATCAAAGGAGAAGGTATGCATTTTATCTTTGCAAGAACACTATATATTATCTGCAAGACAATTGCTGATAAAAATATTCATACAATATTCATTTTCCCATTTATCGATTTGTCCTTCATCTAATACATGAATACTTATTTGTTAGTATTTTAATTTATTATTTTCTATATTTAAGTATTAATATTCTTTCATAATAAACTAAAATATTTCTCTACACATAATTCTTTCGTGAATCGCACGGGTAAAAAATCTAGTTATGTAATAAAAGGAGGTGCTATTCTAGATACCATCACACCCCGTTTTAAAGGCAAGGAATTAAGCCTGAGTTTTGTTCTCTCCCTCTATTTCCTGTTTTACGTCTCTGCTAAGTTGCTTCTGTTTTTTTTTTTTTGGCTTATTTTCATAGAGATAGGGAATTAAACATGGAGCGTGTACTGTGCGGTCACAATTGTCTGCCGTTGAATTAAACACGATACTATTTGTATCATGGTACTGCATAGGCACAAACTTCTGTCTCTTGCAACATGTTCTTCTAGGCTTTTCATAGGTGTAAACTATGAAGCACAAACACCGTGTAAATCTTTATTTATCAGCAAACACATTAATTTCAACATTCAAGCTTCATTGAAGGTGGAACCACAAAGTCTGCTGGTAGATTAGTGGTGGAGGACGGTGTTCTTAAGGCATGAAAGGAAACAAAACTTGGATAGATTTTCACAATGGATCAATAAATTGCATTCCTTTGCATTCTGTTGGCCTTTGTTTCTCATACTGACAATAGTCTTTTTCAATTACAAATGCAGTTTGGCCTCACAGTGGGCATTATCTCTCTACAGAAGAAATTTTTTCCTGGAACTCATGTTAGATCTTACACATGTAAAGGAAAAAGACGACTTTGCTGCACTATAAGAAAGCATCTCTCCATCTAATGCAGAATTTTATTCACCATTGACATGGCATGAGCGATTACTCATTTCAGTATTATTACAAAAATTATAATGAGATTAATATTTTGGTGTGAATGTATGTAGTTGGAATGTTTGGCAAAAGTGAATTTCTAGAAATTGTAGAATAGTAGCTTTGAATTGTTAGGATTAGTTTTACGGTACGTGTGTCTATGTTGAGAAATTATTATAAACATATTAAAATATTATCTATTTATTTATAATATTTAAAATTTATTTATATGTAAAAATATTTTAATTAGCAACCTAACGTGATGATATACACATGTTTGCATTAATCAATCACGATATAAAATCGCAAAAATTATCAATTAAAAGTACACGTCTTGCACAAGTGGAAAAAAATATTATGTAGCAACAATATGTATGCACACAAATAAAAACTGTCATTATTGGATCTATTCATTATAAATTGACTACTCACTACAAGAATTTATCAGATTAGCGACGGCTTCTTAGTGACGACCTTAAATCCGTCAGAAATTTTTTTATTAGCGACGGTCGTAGTCGTACAAACCATAACATTTGATACTTATACTCAATTTTCCTTTTCTTGTAAATGAGTTTGAATACCTCTTATACTCATTTTAATATATTTTTACTTACAACAATTGGAAACAATATATATTTTGTTTTAAAACAAATTTTACGGCAGATTTATTATTATAAAACAAATGATAGAAATAAAAAAAAAATCTTACCAATCAAACGAGTTTTCTATTTTTTTGTTTTAAAAACATATTTTTAGAACAACTTTATCAAGCATATTCTTTTGTTTTCCAGCTTTTAAAACTCTTTTTAAAATTGTCTTATCAAATAGAATTTTTATTCTTTTGTTTTATAAAATAGTTCTTAAAAATTATTTTGCAAAACAATTTTCAAAAACAAAAAAACCAAAACATAATCAAACAAGCCCTATATTTCCGGAAATTGCATTTTTAGGAATATTTCATTCCAATCTTCGTGGGAATGAAGTTTTTAATTTTCATTCACAAATTTATTTTCGAACATATTTTATGTCTGCAAATAATTTTTTATTTCTTGCATTAAATATGGAAAACTTTTATTTTTCACATTACTTTCCTAGGAATATTGAAATATGTTTGATACCAAATTGGCAGATTCTACCATAAATTTTTTGAGTTGCCACTTTTGTCAAACTGTAAGATTAAATGCTTGTTAGTTGATTGCAAGGTATAGAATCTATAGATAGGGGCTTACATTTTATACCTTGTTTTATGCTCCACACATCTTGCACTTTTTTCTTTAACATTTCTTCTCCAAAAAATACGCTTTTTCGATAATGAATAAAGATTACCGATTTTGATAGAAGATTGAGGACCTTTGCAAATTTAATCGTTTCACATAGGGTCTTGAACTCCAATAGGGGTTTTTCTGCTTTCCATACTTCAAACTTATTGAATTTGCTAATGAGTCACCATGTGATATGAAGACTTTTGATAATTTGGCTTTTCCATTCAAGGGATTGCCTTTTCTTAATTACCCAATTATCAAAAGTCTTCATATCACATGGTGGCTCATTAGCAAATTCAATAAGTTTGAAGTATGGAAAGCAAAAAAACCCCAAATGGAGAACCAGAAATAACCATAGTTGTAACCAACTCAGGGTACATCTCAGCCATCTTAAACGCCACCATCCTACCATAACTGAAACCAACCACAACACACTTCTCCACCCTAAGTTTCCTCAACCATATTGCCAAACACTCCGCTTGAAAGCTCGGTGACCTCTCTTCCTTATCAGTGGTGGAACCTCCGAAAAACAGATCAGGAACATAAACAACGTATTTTTTCTGTTAAAGCACCAACTTGTTAAAGTCATCACTGTTCCTGGCTCTATCTCCACCGTGAAGGGTTTAAGTACCTTGAGTACAGGTTTAATGGAGGACCAACCAAGGTTCCTTGTAGTGTTCCTGATAACCCAGAATTATGAATTACAAAATCAGAGACACCGTTTTTCCGAATTTGTTTTTCCAGAACTATTCCGGAATTTATTTTTTGGATGTAGAATTGAGTCTCCAGATTTTAAATTCCGGAACTTTTCCGGAGATAAGTTTTGGAACGGTGAAATTATTTTATTCCGGGTAACATTTTGCATGTCTGGAATTTAATTTTTAGACTATTTCTGGAAAATAATTTCCTGAAAGTACCAACATGAACGTACTAACGAAACAAAAAGGGCATTTTTGGAAAAGAAATGTAAAAGAAAAAAGTGCAAGGTATGTAAAGCATGATGCAAGGTGTAAAAAGTAATCCCCCGTAGATATAGAACACATATTTTTTAATAACACAGAGGCCCATTTAGTTTTGCCTGCCTATCCCTTGAAATTGCAGGGCTAGAAATTGGGCTAGGAGACATTTGGTTCGTTTTCTTTCATCTTTTGTTGATAGGTTCTTATTAATAGTTACAAAGGTGTCATTTTGCTTTTACTGTTTCCCATTTTAAAATTTTGTAAAGAAAATGGTGAAACAGTTATGTTATTTGCACACCCAAGTGGGACACCTTGGTTAATCACGTATAAATATTTGGTTAATTCAGTTCATTATATGGTTAATTGGCTTATTTTCCATAACCATGTAAATGCTTGGTTAATCACATCACATGCAAATATCTGGTTAATTCAGTTCTTTATATGATTAATGGGTCATCATGAATTAACCAAATATTTACACGTGATTAATCATATAATGAACTGAATTAACCAAATATTTATACATGATTAACCAAGGTGTCCCAAATGGGTATCCTATTTGGGTGTGCAAATAATATTTCTGATGGTGAAAACCAGTGTAACAATTTTTTTTTTTTAAGAAAACAAACCAAATGTCACCTAAGTGTGCAGTTCTGTGAACCTTTCAACCGTTTTTGTTTTTGGCATAACCCTTCAGTGTTATATTAGCTTATCTTATCAGGTTGCCAAGCTACTGTTTGTCTCCAAGAGCATATCAAAAACCTAGTTAACATTTCCTCTCCAATTATATAGCCACCAATTTTTGTAAACGAGAAGAACGCAGCAACACGAAGAGTTTAAAAAATAGACCCTTACTTTCTTCATATCCAAGTTGGTCTTGATTAAATTTTCCGGACATTCAAAATTCATGTTGATTATTGTTCTGACCTAGTAATCAGGGCTCGGGGATAATAGTTTGTATGTGTACGAGTCATAATGGAATGGCTATCCTTTGTCCTTTCCTCTCTTATATAGGCATTTCCTTTAACGTTAAGTTGATTAAACTCCGATGTAACCCCTGTCGCCTACGTAATAAGTGGCCGACCAATCGTCAAGCTCAAGCGTAACTGACGTAACAGAGCGGTAAATGGCCGTCTGTCCATTAAGTTTGAGTGTAATTTGCCGACTTGTACATCACACTTGGCTTACTTCGGATTTAGCTGATTAGTTGACGAGCTTTGGGGCCTTCCATATTTAAGTATCGGATTGGGCCCGACCGACTATCCAGATTTACCCAGTAACAGAAGCCCTCCAAGCTCCGAGTTATAAAATGACGAAAGAGCTTAACAAGTAATTGAGTTTAATCAACATCTGAAACACTTGCTTGATCCATACAATGATATAAATTAGTTGTTCTATTAAAGAAGCTAGGTATTCGGTCGACCAAGAAACCAAGTGATCTATTAAAGTTGTTCTTCCCTTAGCATCTTATGTCCTATTTATCTTAGGCCTCTTTTGTTACGATAGTCAAGTGTTTGCTTTTATAGGTTGGTTTGTTTTCCTATTTAGTGATTATTACTCGGTCGACGGGCATTTAAGTCTTTATAATCATGCTTGTTACTTTTCCTATAAGTCGGCTGAAGCATTCAAAAGGTTGGGCCTCAGGTGCATACTCAACCCAACCATAACAAAATAGGATCTATTTGTGGCCCCGCCCATACGAGCAAGGTTGGACCCGAGTTAATACTCGCCCCAATAGTAACAGAAGTCCCCCAAGAACGAAGGGGCTTAAAACCTATCTCGCATGATATATGTATAACATGGTTGGGCCCGAGTTAATAGTCGGACATAATATAATAAGTCTTCAATGTGCCGAGACAAAGGTCGAGTTTGATATAATAAGTCTTCAATGTGCCGAGATAAAGATCAGACTTAATATAATAAGTCTTGAACGCGCCGAGATAAAGATCAGGCTTAATATGATAACTCTTTGATATGTCGAGATAAAGGTCGGGTTTAATAAGTCTTCATTGTGTCGACCGTCACCCTGGTTTGACCGAGGAATATAGGTGACTTTGCCGATGTATAATATTGGGCTTTAGAATGTGTCGACCGTCACCCCGGATTGTCCGAGGAATATAGGTGACTTTGCCGACATAATAAGTCGGGCTTGGAAGGTGTCTACCGTCACCCCGGTTGGCCGAGGAACATAGGTGACTTTGCCGACATAATAAGTCGGGCTTAGAAGGTGTCTACCGTCACCTCGGTTGGTCGAGGAATATAGGTGACTTTGCCTATATAATAAGTCGGGCTTAGATAAGTCTTCAATGGGCCGGGATAAACATCGGCTTATAGGTCTTGATAATGTGCGAGTTCGAGAATTGCTCATCTAGAAAGGCTTCAATGGGGTGTTGTCCTTGATGCTACCATCCACCTCTAAATTAATAAGCCCATTTTCCTGTAGGATTTCAAATATGTAATACTGGTGTGGATATGGATAAATACTTAAAGTTCAGCAATAATATAAATGATGTATAGCAAACATATGCATCATCCCTTCCTAACTGAGTATTTATTTTAATGCCGTGATGAGCCGTTGATGAGTATAACGATAATGAATAATAATAATGATAATAATAATAATAACAGGCATCAAGAGATAATGTCAATTAAATGTCAATTATGATGAAATAAAACTAAAGTGTGATACTACCCAACACTTAATGATTTTTTCTTTTGCCATAGAAACACACCCCTTACGACACCACCGTTAGCAGTGACTAACCTCCGTCGGGAACCTGTTAGGCAGACAACCATGTTTTTTTCATACACAAGAGTCGGGATTTGAACTCCTGACCATTCACTTAAAGTGCCCAAGTCACTTACTACATGGACTAACCATATGTTGGTAAAAAGTGCATATAATATATATGTATCATATTTCGTGAACTAAATAAAAATAAGTAAATAGTATTCATTGTTTCTAGTGCTTAAACAATATTTGCTATATTGATTAATTAAATAAAGTTTAATACAAGTCACTTGCATCCATGTTCATTATATTAGAACTAAATACACATTCAACATATGATGACGAAGGGAGCTACTATATAAATAATGTATATTTAAATTTCATAAAAAAATAAATAACAATATATTCATATTTTACTAAGTTGTCCTAGTTACATTTATAAATTTAGAGAATTATTAATTTATGATATTGTCAAGATTATAAATTTATATAAGGGTTTTTTAAAATTCATTATCTCGAAATTATTAACCATGTAAACTGACCTAAGTTGGGACTTAAAAAAAATTATGAGTGATTATTTTTTAATATTAATTGATTTTTTTCAAAATAATATATAACAAATGGATTCTAAATTATTTTATATGGACTTTTTTATCCATAAGAATCCGGCCCTTAGGGTGTGTTTGGTTCAAAGGAGGAGAGGGGAGGGGAGGGATTCTAATGGAAGGGAGGGGAGGGGAGGGGAGGGGAAGGGAAGGGAGGGGAGGGATTTTAACTAGCTATTGTGTTTGGTTGGGAGGAGGGGAGGGAGGCAATACTTTCATGTTTGGTTCAGGAGGGGAGGGGAGGGATTTTAAAACAAATTTACTCTTAAACCCTTATAATTATTTATTTTAAAATACATAAGTAGGGATATTTTAGTCAATCCATAAGTTATATTTTAAAATCCCTCCCCTCCCGTCCAAATTCCTTGGAGGGGAGGCAAAACTCACTTAAGGAGGGGTTTTGCTCCCCTCCCCTCCCTCCCCTCTTAAAATTGAACCAAACACACAAATTTTAAAAAAAACCCTCCCCTCCAAACCCCTCCAACCAAACAATATGTTAGACAAAACAAAAATCTTGACGGATCTCTAAACCTAAAAAGGTTAAAAAGCAGAAAGACAGAAAAAATATCAGTGTTCACTGTTGGGTGTTGGGGTGGAGGTGTGGTTGCTGATACGGCGTAGTAGCTCCTTTTCTTCTGCGTTGTTCCTTTCGCTTTGCTCATACACACAGTAACGCCACACTCTCTTCTTGATTTTGGTTTCAAGTTCAGCACTTTGCAAGGGAAAATTTGTATCGCTCTCATCGAAATCTTCTGACACTTAAAGGTAAGGTTTTCTGATTCATAACATTATCCTTGTACGTTCTTCAACTTCAATTTTGTTCTTTTAGTAGATTTGTTTTTAGAAAAATCATGATATTTGGGAAACTGGGTTTTTCTTTGGAGAAAAAATAATGATATTTGGGAACTGGGTTTTAGGTTTGATGGTTAAATTCGTAATCTTTTGGAGTGCCAATGAGCTTAACGATGATAACATGGAGTTGGGAGTTTGAGGAGTAGCTATGTGTCTTTGTTAACTGTAATTTTCAGCTTGCAAATTTGTTTTTTTTTTTTTTTTTTGGTGTGTGTGTGTGATAAGAAAAATAATTGTACCCTTTGGGGTTGGATTTATGTTTTGTTTCTCTATATGAACAAATGGGTATTCATCAAAACAATGCTTTGTCAGTTTATACGATAAGTTGTTTACTTGTGGAGGGAGCTCAACTGAAATTTGGCAAAAAAATAAAAATAAAAATTGGTTGGTGTTGGAATTATATATGACTTCAATGTCTCATGGAATGTGAGTTAGAAAGTTTCTTAGGAAAGGTGTTTAATGCGTTAAAGATGAGAGTGAAATAGTGGCTTTGTTGAAGCTTTTTAATTAAAATTTTAAACACATTCTTTACCTAATTGATGATATGTGATTACAAGAGAGTAGTTTGTGTATTAGATCCCCACCACCCTGAAATCAAATGTAAAAAAGAGCGAGAGAGAAAGAGTCTATTGCAATTGAGTCATAGACTCTTACGATTTTCTTCCTTTTCAGTTATGTGATGGAAGAAAAATAAAACAAAAAAAGGTGAAGTTAGTAATTTTGTTAAACGTTTCCCTCATTTTATTGTCCTATGCTTGTTGAATATGTCCTCATGTTTGTTGTTAGCTGATATGTCCGAGTGAAATTAGACACGTGTTGTTGACTTCCCTAATGATTGTTATCTTCCACATCAGACAGTATTTATACTTTTTGTTGTAGAACTTTCTTGTTTTGAAATGGCTTTGGCTCCCTATTATTGTCTTTAAAAAATTTGGGTTTGCCACGTGTTAGCTTGCAGAGCAAACTCCATGATGAATCTCATGGTTCCCAATGTGAATCTGTTTCCATGGATATAGATGATTAAGAATTAAAATATGAACTGGTTTTAGCAAGGTAGTCAAGATTACGATCTAGATTGTAGAATTGCATGATTTTATGATTTTCCGGTGGCTTTGTGATCCCTTTCCCACCTCAACTCATTTGTTGAGTGTGGATAGAATCCTAGTGTTAAATGGCAAAATCGGTGAGATTGGTTGCTTCCATCATGTTGGCTGGGCCATCGTTTTTGGTGGCAGAAACAACCCCACACCAACCCAAACCCCTTTTTGGCTGTTTTCCTGTGCATCTGGTTGCTGTTCCCCATCTGCGTCGGTGCCACGGCGGTTGTAGCTATGGATTATTCTCTGTATTTCCCATTCTTCAAAATCATTTAAAAGAAGGAACATCAGTGGTGGGTGATAAGAATAGCATAAAAGCATAACAATCAGTAGGAAAGAGAAGAGAATAGCATTATAATGGTTTGGTGAGAATTAGATAGGCAAATTTTCGAAGGGAGTAGAAAATAGCTTTCAGAAAGGAGCAGGAAGAAGAACCTTAAACTGAAGAGCAGTCAATATTAAGGATTGGGGGACTGCAGTGGCTCGGGTAAATGATGGCAGCAGCAAACCACCGATGGGGGAAAGGAGAGAAGGTTATCATTATATGCAGGTAAATACAAGATTAGCCCAAACTCATCTTCACCTGGTACCAGAGCTGACAATTCGGCCCGCCAGGCCCGGTCAGAGTGGAGATGCAGACCAGGCCAGCCCGGCCCGGTTTTGCTGCGGGCTACATATCTAGCGGTCCAGCCTAGCCCGTCAGGGCTAGCATGCCAGGAAATAAATATGGTAAAGTGAGGTGGGAGTGGGAAGTTATGGGTCGTTGAATTTTATTTCCATGGGAATGTTATTTTATTTTTTTTTGACAAAAGAAAAGTTAAGCAATTTCATTAATAATGGAGAACGCAATACATCCGATAACATGATCACAAATTTGGAGAATAGTAATATATATAGCCACCCCTAACAAAGAGTGAGCAACTACATGGACTTTCCTCCTATCAAACTCTACCAAAGAGTTGTTAACAAAAGATGATAAAAGACTCCTACAATTTGAAATGACGGCCCCATAATTAGCTTGGTCCTCTTGAAGGAGACCTAGGACTTTCTCTTTTTGCACCTGGAGTCTGTGAGGGTAACTATAAAATTTAGCTTTGAAGAAATATCCTCCCTCATCACCTAAATTGTGACCGAAGTCGATGCTTCGAGCTACCTGTAAGAAAGGCTCAATGCACAACCAATTGTCCTCAACTTTATTTGCATAAACTAAAAATTTCAAAAGTAAAAAGAAAAAAACGATAAAACGCGTCTAGCCAAAAACACCCAACGAGGTATTTGTGGATAGGAACTGCACGCAGGTTGCCCAGGCCTCGACAGTTCCAACTAAGGATACTTGTGGCTCATGGGACCGAGAGCCTGCTGATAAAAAATGACCATTGTTACTGTGAGCGTTCTTCACTTCTGAGCCCAGTCCATCTTGTCCAGCTTCCATCATATTACTTTCCTGATCCACAAAATACCCAAGCCTTGATCTTTTCCATATATGATTGGCTGGAGTTAAAAGACAATGTCCCCCTATCATAATTGCTAGCTGGATAGCGCACAACACCAAGATTGCTATTATGGGAATTTCTCTCTCCTCTAACCATAACACCTTGATCATCCATATCTCCCTGATTGCTCTCATTGTTTGCTCCGGGATATGCGTCTACACTTTCGCCATGATTTCCTAGGTCTCCTGATCCTTCTCCTATTTCCACCTATCCATCATCCCTCAGCCATGGATTGTTAGCGGCGCCGCCCATCTGCCTCCTCATGGCCGCCCACAGCTCCGGTCCCCCACCTCTAACCCCATCATCCCTCTCCTGTAGCAGCAACTTCTCACAGTATTGCTTTGTGTGCCCAATGAGGCCACACACAAAACAGAAAATACCCAACCTCTCATATTTGAAATGTACAACCTTCCACTCTCCCCTGGTTTTTTGATCTGCTTCTCCCTCTTGAGTGGAACTCGGACATCTACCTTCACTCTGATCCTCATAAACTCCCTCCACACACCAGCATTATTCTTAGTGTCATACTCCATAAACTCCCCAATAAAATTACCCAGATGCATCCCAACTGTTTGTGACATGAACCCAATAGGAACATCATGGATTTGTACCCATATGGGAACATGGAACAAAGGAATTTGAGTTAGGATTTCCTCAACCTACACTTTACTCATAATCAAAGTGTAATTGTCAAAAAAACCATGGCCCTCCAGCAAGGACCCGATTCATATCTGATTTGTGGAAAAATTGAAAGAGGAACAGGCCTGGCTTCACTTCTTTGATCTGCACTCCTTTAACAGGTCTCCACACCTTAGCCATACGATCTACCATGGTATTGGTGCGAGTAGATCTGTCAGCAGCAAACCGCCCCACTAAACACAATTCAGGATCACCTTCCTTATCTTTATTTTCCTCCACATCGATTACAACCCGTCCATCTTCTTCAATAGGTAAACCCTCCAGTCATGTTTCCATAGCCGCCATAACACTCAGAATACACACGTTCACCACCACAAACACACACTCACAGGGAGCGACAACGAAGCACTCACGGGGAGCGAATAGCACTCACAGGGAGCCTAATGCCAGCAGAAATTTTGAATGTTATGTTAGATACCCACATTTTAAGATATGAATAAGAAGTGGGTAAATCATGTACAAAGAGCATTCCTTGGAATAAAATATACCTGGGCATAATTTTCTAATACCTGAAACATACATGGGAATATTGCATTCCTTCTCTCACTTTCATGGGAATAATGTTACAATACTTGAAACAAACATACTCGAAGAGAATTCAGAGACCAGGAAAAAAACTAGTAAGATCAGTAAAAAAACTACAGTTATTGAACTTATTATCACCTCCAAACGGCAAGCAGGAGCAGCGGCGGCGTGGAGCAGAACGAACGGCGAGGAGGAGCACGAGCCGACGGAGAAGCAGCAGCGCAGGACGGTGTACGACGCGCAAGCAAGGCAAGGCGAAGCAGGAGCAGCGGCGGCGTGGGTATGAGCAGGACAATTGGCTGTGTATTGAGCCTTTCTTGCAGGTAGCTCGAAGCATCGACTTCGGTCACAATTTACGTGATGAGGGAGGATATTTCTTCAAAGCTAAATTTTATAGTTACCCTCACAGACACCAGGTGCAAAAAGAGGAAGTCCTAGGTCTCCTTCAAGAGGACCAAGCTAATTATGGGGCTGTTATTTCAAATTGTAGGAGTCTTTTATCATCTTTTGTTAACAACTCTTTGGTAGAGTTTGATAGGAGGAAAGTCCATGTAGTTGCTCACTCTTTGTTAGGGGTGGCTATATATATTACTATTCTCCAAATTTGTGATCATATTATCGGATGTATTGCGTTCTCCATTATTAATGAAATTGCTTAATTTTTCTTTTGTCAAAAATAAAATAAAATAACATTCCCATGGAAATAAAAGTCAACTACCCATAACTTCCCACTCCCACCTCACTTTACCATATTTATTTCCTGGCACGCTAGCCCTGACGGGCTAGGCTGGGCCGCTAGATATGTAGCCTGCAGCAAAACGGGACCGGGCTGGCCTGGTCTGCATCTCCACTCTGACCTGGCCTGGCGGGCCGAATTGTCAGCTCTGGTACCAGGTGAGGATGAGTTTGGGCTAATCTTGTATTTACCCCGCCCGACCTGCATATAATGATAACCTTCTCTCCTTTCCCCCATCGGTGGTTTGCGGCTGCCATCATTTACCCGAGCCACTGCAGTCCCCCAATCCTTAAGATTGACTGCTCTTCAGTTTAAGGTTCTTCTTCCTGCTCCTTTCTGAAAGCTATTTTCTACTCCTTAGAAAATTTGCCTATATAATTCTCACCAAACCATTATAATGCTATTCTCTTCTCTTTCCTAGTGATTGTTATGCTTTTATGCTATTCTTATCACCCACCACTGATGTTCCTTCTTTTAAATGATTTTGAAGAATGGGAAATACAGAGAATAATCCTTAGCTACAACACTTTAAACTCCAACTAGTGCTAATAGACTAATCTAAAATTATTTGTTGAGTATTCTTGGGTGCTCATTTAGCGTGTTAGAAATTATTCTACAAGTTCTCATTTACGTTGTTTGTGAACTTTAGATTTAGAGTATTTTGAAGCTATTGGTGCTTTTTTTTGTTTTTGTTTTTGGTTAGTTTTAGGAATAATGATTTGTTTGCTAATTCCTTACTCTTAACTATCGCAGAATTTATTCCTCCTGAAGTCTTTTGGGAGAGTTATAAGATGTTGGCCAGTGATCCTGCGAAAAAGATATCATTTAATCGATCTATTAGTAATGGCGATTTGGTTATTGTTTATGAAAGGCATGACAACATGAAGGCTGTAACAGTATCTGAGGATTTGGTCCTGCAGAATCGTTTTGGTGTTTTTAAACATTCAGACTGGATAGGAAAGCCATTTGGGTCCAAAGTATTCAGCAGCAAGGGTGGTTTTGTCTACTTGTTGGCTCCTACACCAGAATTATGGACTCTAGTTTTAAGCCACAGGACTCAGATTCTATATATTGCAGATATTAGCTTCATTGTCATGTACTTGGAGGTTGTTCCTGGTTGCGTGGTTCTTGAGTCTGGAACTGGAAGTGGATCTTTAACTACTTCACTTGCAAGGGCGGTAGCTCCTACAGGTCATGTCTATACATTTGATTTCCATGAACAAAGGGCTGGATCAGCCAGGTAACAATGAAGAGACTTTTGAGATTCTCACTTTAGATACTGTATCTGACATTATCCATTATTTGATAATTGATACATATGTATTTAGCTTCCACTTATATCTTATGTTTTATTTCATTAGCTTCGAATTGTGATTTGTTGCTGGTGAAATTAGAAGTTATATATTTGGTGAATGCATACTCCATTGTTCAGAATGTCAGTGCTACCATTCAAGTTTATTTACTAGTCCTCTGCTATTTTGATTGATTTAGCTCTAATAATTATAGTATGTTTGTGTTTTTCTATATGTGTGGTAAGTAGTACACTTATGATGGTTAGTATCAAGGTAAATTGCAGTATTGCCGTACTGTTTTTGTTGGACAAGGATTACATGGAAATGCATGACTAGTCCCGTATCATATTTTACTTATTTCCTTCCTTCCAGGGATGATTTCGAGAGGACTGGTCTAAGCAGCTCAGTCAGTGTGGGAGTGAGGGACATTCAGGGTGAGGGATTTCCTGATGAGTTTGCTGGTCTGGCTGATGCTGTATTTTTGGATCTACCCCAACCTTGGCTAGCTATTCCTTCAGCTGCAAAAATGTTAAAACAAGATGGCACATTCTGCTCATTCTCCCCTTGTATTGAACAAGTACAACGATCATGCGAAACGCTTCGAACCAGCTTCACTGGTACACTCCTGTTTTTTCTTTTGTCTTTATCTATATATTTATGATTTAGACTTGAACTTGTTGAACCTTGGTTTTTCTTTACTTTAGTTGTTCTCTCCACCTGTTTCATGTTATTTATCTATGCAAATGCAATTATTGGTAATTCGTATAAGCACTGATGAAATTCCTATGTAAATGTTTGCTTTATGTAAAAGATATAAGGACATTTGAAGTACTTCTACGCACATATGAAGTTCGGGAAGGGAAAATGGATGGATTAGTGGGGAATGAGAGTGTTTCCAATGTTTCACTTCCTTGCAAGAGGAGGCAGTGTTCAGATGGAGGCAATGTGCTCAGCAGTCCTATTTCATCTGTTATGGCTAGACCTTGTGGTGAAGCTAGAGGTCACACTGGCTATTTGACCTTTGCAAGACTTAAATGCCTCTCGTGAAGAGTGCTATCATGTCCATATATTTTATTATCTTTTCAATTTGAACCTCATGCAAAAAAAATTCCATACATTTTCTAAGAAAATTTTGACATGTGCTTGCCTACACATTTGCTTATCAGATTAGCTTTCATAAATATTATTTTGTGCACGATCATATTCTTTTTGAGATATGAAACGAGGGATAAAGTTCGTCTAATATGTTGTTGCTCCAACAGCCGGGTGAGAGGTCTTTGATAATTATCATCTCTAGATACATGGGGAAATTCTTGTTTGAATATTTTCTTTTTATGCATTATTATTATACTGAAGTGGAAATCTGAACATTTTATAACTTTATATTTGAGAGGCAATACATTTTAGGTAGTTTGATTTATGGAATGTTTTATTCTCGGGTAAATTATATTTCCGGAAATTTCATTTTCAGGAATATTTCATTCCAATCTTTATGGGAACATAGTTTTTAACTTTTATTCACAAATTTTATTTCGAACATTTTTTATGCCTATATATGATTTTTTTTTCATATGGAAAACTTCTATTTTTCACGTTACTTTCCCAGTAATATTGAAATATTTTTGATACCAGGTTCTGTCATAAATTTTTTGAATTGCCACTTTTGTCAAACTGTAAGATTTAAATGCTTGTTATTTGATTACAATTTACAAATTATAGAACACAGATTTTTAAATATCGACAGAGGCCCATTTAGTTGTGCCTCCCTATCCCTTGAGATTGCAGGGCTATAAATTGGGCTAGGAGACATTTGGTTTGTTTTCTTTCATCTTTATATGTTCTTATCAATAGAATAATAGTTACAAAGGTGTCATTTTGCTTTTTACTGTTTCCCATTTTAAAATTTTGAAAAGAAAATGGTCAAAACAGTATTTTGTTTTGTTTGTTTGTTTGTTTTTTTTTTTTTTTTGGCATATAAGTGAAAAGATATTAACTGAAAATAAAATAAGAAAACAAACCAAATGTTACTTAAGTGTGCAGTTCTGTCACTTAGGCCGTGTTTGGGTAAACAACTTAATTAAGAGCTTATCACATAAGATCTTATCGTATGAGAGCTTATGTCATAAGAGCTTATGAAGAAAGGGGCAAGAGAGGATTCGAAGGGGGAAAACACGGAGGGGTCATAAGTACTTGTTAAAATTCCATAAGCTTGTTCCAGTGACTTATGAAAATAAGTCAAAAACTCCATATGGGATGGCATAAGTTACTTTTATAAGCTCTGTCAAACATACTGCATACGAGTTTATGTCATCAGATAAGTCAAAAGGAGCTTAAATAAGCTCTTCCAAACGTCACCTTAAAGGTTATGCCTGCTTATCTTATCAGGTTGTCAATAGTGGCGGATCCATAAATTTTGTTTACTGTGGGCAAGAAAATAGTATAAATATTTTTACAAAAGGAAAATGTTATAAGTTTAAAAAAGTAAATAATCTCATGACAAAAAACCTAAAATACTCGAGTTTCTATAAATTATAATTGCCTTCTACGTCTTTTCATACTTTAAAAATGTTCTATGATTTTTTTTTTTCATTTTCAATACTATTAAAAATAACTCTCAATGTGTGTAACTAAATAATCATTCGAGCATTCATCTCTCATGCGACTGCGAATTTTTGTTGTTGTTGTTTGTGATTGAATCAAGTGTGTTGGTGACATGTGAGTGTGTGTTTACTGTTTAGTAAGACAATGAATAATATGTAAAGGAAGAAAGAGTATGCAGCTAACTGTTATACATGAGGATTAAAATCTTTGAAAATTCTCCCCTAAAAAAGTGTATCAACTTATTTTCTCTTTTATCTCTTGTGATTCATTGATATTCATTTTTTTAAAATTATCTTATGGGGGCAACATCAATTTTTTTTATAGGGGCAAAAGAAAAAATTACTAAGTGTGTATATGTAAAAATTGGCCTTGTCCCCTGGTTGTCAAGCTACTGTTTGTCTCCGAGAGCATATCAAAAACCTAGTTAACATTTCCTCTCCAATTATATAGCCACCCGTTCCTGGAAATGAGAAGAATGTAGCAACACGAACGTATCGTTTGGATCAATAGATGAGAAAGAAGTGGGGGAGAGAGAACCATGAGAGAAAACATGAAACTTTCTTCATTTGTTTCAAGAGAAAATGAGTGTAGATAGTTTTTTTTGTGGGACCTACTGTTAAAAAATAAATCTCCCCATGATAGGCGAGAGAACAAGAGAGAGATCGTTAAATCTCCCCATGATAGCCACTTTACTTTTTAATGAATAAATATGTTGCTTGGGGCAAATATGTCTTTACAATAAAATGTAAAAACATTTCTCTTTTACTTCTCTCCTACTTCTTTCAATCCAAACAACATTAGAATTTACTCATTTTCTACTTATTCTCTCTTCTCTCCTACTTCTTTCTACTCTACTTCTTTCCTCCCTATTTCTCTTCCTATCCCTTTTTATTTTTTTATATCATATCAATTTATTATATATTTCAACAATATTATCAGTTTATAATTATTTTTATTTTCCCTTATCCTTTAGTACTAAACCTAATTCTTCAATATAAATATAGTTATAGAAACTTTTTATTATTATTATTATTATTATTATTATTATTATTATTATTATTATTAAGATACAAGTAGGGATGTAAATGGGGCGGGGTGGGTATGGGTAGTAGCCACCTACTACCCGCCTAGTTGGATGAATTTCGTACCTATTCCCGTCCCATATCCGTGCGAGTATCCATCTTTTGGGTTTTAAACAAATTTATCAATATTTGCGTGTATCCGTGGATATCCACGAATATTCAAACACCTCACAAATTTTTTATTCACACATGAAATTCAAATTAATCTTGTTAATCAGACTTGATTTGAGTTCGTTGTTGCTACGAGAAATTATTATGTGTTTAAAAGTATTATAGTAAATATACTAATAATATTATACGTAAATAGTATAATCATGCATGTTAAGAAAGGGTGATGAAAGGGGAAATGGGCTTGGGAATGATATGGCTAGGGTGTTGTGGCGGTCAAATTTTAGTAAAAAATTAGGGTATTTAATTTATATGTAAAAAAGTATTTTATTAATTTTACATTAGCTAGTACCTATGGGTATGAGTAGTACACTACCCGTCCCTATCCCATTAATTAAGCGGGTAGAGAAAATATTTGTTTATTTTACTCGTAGATATTCATTAAGGTATCAATTTTCTATTTATTGTGGATATTATCCAAGAATACCTGTGGGTATGAGTAAAATTTAGGACCCTAGATACAAGTCATCAATTCGTAATGATGATATCATTGTAAAATCGATCAAATCGAAAATATGAAACCACACGTATGCAACCGCTTGAAAAATTTGTGCGTGCTCATGTAAGATAAGGATTACTCAAATTATATATTTAGGGTGAGATAAAGCTTCTTTAAAATAAGTAATGTATAAAGTAAGAAAATAAACATATATCCATTATTGATTAATTAAAATATATTAAAATCTCAACCCATTTCATCTAATCAATAATAAATACATCTTTCATACATTATACTTTTACCCACTTTAAAATAGCCAACATGTTGATAAATTGAAATCGGTGGGACTGTTTCAGACTTTCAGCACATGAATGTCGTCATCATATGCGGCTACATATGGATTTGACGAAAATTATTTTCTAGATAAAGTTTATAATTATAAGCCCACCACCCTCCTTTGTGTTACTTTTCTATTTCTTTCTGCTTTATAACATTCACCAAAGGCAGCCAAAGTTGGCTAGGTAAACATTGGAAAATCAAGCATTTCTTGTTTCTTGAACTTAATACCTTATTATATACACATTTAAACATGTGTTTGGAATAACTTAAGAAAATAACTTATGACTAGATAAGATAAAAAATGCAAGCTCTCATATGATAAATTCTTATTGAATAAATACTTGTTTAAATTCCTCGAAACTACTTTGAATAAACACTTTTTTTTATCCAAGATTTGGGAACAAGAATCAAACCGCAGACCTCTACTATTCACCAAAAAAACCGCAGACTCTACTTGAGTAGAATTAGAAAAATGCAAGTTACAGCCCAACTTGTATATTATTTTATTGATTTGTACATTCTTAAGTCTTAACACAGGGATTTAAGTACCTATAATTATTCATTTTGCAATGTGAAAATGTGTCACCAATAAAAAGGTAGCATTTACAACAACAAAACAAAAAAGGTGGCCCGGAGGGAGAGAACCAATTAAGGAATTTTATATTTGACGTAGCTGATCAATTTGACAAGGGCCCCTCTAAACCTTACCTAACCTAAGCTTCCATCATGCACTATAATATATCTGTCACACATACACATATAATAACATGGTCAGAGACGCCTTCTTTGCCTCTGCTGTTGGCTCTGTATACTTTCTGTAAAAACTCTCCGGTGCCTAGCAACTAGCAAATTGAAGCTTATTGTGTGAGAATTAATTGGTCAAGTTCATCATGGCACGGCGTTTATCGTCACATATTTCAGTTTTTGCACTTGTGCTGTTTGTGTCTTTAGCTGCTTGGTTAACATAGCACAAGCTCAAGCTGCAAACGCCACTACAGATCCTTCTGAAGGTGTGTGTGCTTTCTCCATTCTTTTGTTTTCTCACTGAACACCACTGTCATGTGTGCATCTGTGTCTGTGTGATTATCAACTTCTATGATCTATAGCCTATAGGTGTTCATAGAATAGTTTTCTTGATATTAATTTGTTGCAGTGGGGTAAACAATTTTCCCAGTTGCAGTTTTTCAGGGAAAATAGTCAATGGTTCATTAAAGACAAACTCCTAAAATCTGTAAAGATTAGCAATATTTATGAATACTTTTTTCTCTAAAACCTTTTTGGTTCAATGAATAGAGTAGCAGAATAATAGATTATTGGTATGGTACAGGTAAGTGCTGTATGTTGTCCTGTTCTTGAACAATTTATTCTAAAAACCAATTTGCACTATTAATGATATCTTATATTAATAAATTTTTTACATTTGTATTCGTAAAATAAAGTTAATATTAATATAATATCATATATTAAAGTTCTTCTTCTTTGTAAGGATCACAAGGATTAATGTTAATTTTTATAACTAAGGAATTAAATAAATAATTTTTAAAAATAATAAATGTTAGTTTTTAAATTTTTTTTTTTTTTTTTTGGTTTCTAAAAAGTTGCGTCTAGGGTGAAGTATTACACTATGTGGTTCGTATATGTTTTAGCCTTTAGATTAATCTCATCCTCATCATATACCATACACCCTCCACACCGGATTTAGCCCTCACCCAACTCCCTCCATCGGAGAGGAAGAAGAACCCAAACAGCCGTCGCGAGGTCGGCCACGGATCCTCAAGCCGTCTCTCTCTTCTCTACCCAGATTGTGCACCACATGTTTCTTCTTCTTCCCTCTCAATGATGTCAAGAACTCTTTAGTTGTGATTCCTCGTTTTTCATTCCGTGAACAAGCTTTCTCTCCGGCGGTGGCGGTGTTGAAGGTTTCAGTTGTAAATTCTCAGCATTCAAATCGTTATTTTCCGGTTTCTCGATCGTTTCCAATTGATATGTTTGCTTGGCATTTCTTCGATTAGCTTTTGGTGAAGCCAGTTGCGGCGGTGGAGACGGTGAAGGCAATGGCGGCGGTACCGCTGTTGCAGGTTGCTGTTGTGAATTTTCAGAACTCAAATCGTTACTTTCCGATTTCTCAATCGGAGTTCACTTGGCGTTTCTTCTAACAGATTTTCGTGAAGTCGATGGCGGCAAAGACGGTGATGACTGCGACGGCGGTTGCAGCGGCTCAGTGGCAACTTCAATAGAAGTGAGCCTTGCTACCATCTCAACGCCCAATTCTTCTTTTTCTTCAACCTCCGGTCTTGGCCGGTGGTAACGGAGGACGTGAGTGAGAAAGAAGCCTGGAGGAAAGGCCGCCGCTGTTTGCGGCGGGGCTGAAGGCGGAGCCTTACCGCCGGCTTGACGGAGAGAGACGAAGATGAGTGAGATAGAAGCAAGTGAGTGAGAGAGACCAAAATCTAGGTGTGGGTAGTGCATCTTAATATATGGTGAGATTGTTTAATCCTATGGTTCTAATAATTGGTCCACCATGGACCACATTGTATAATGCTTCATGCTAGACATTACCTTTCTTAAAGTATCTCCCACTACTCGCACCCGATAGATGAGAGACTAATCTCTCGTGTAGCACCTAAGCGGGTACCCCTCCCAATTAAGTGTATTAGAGTAGTTATTTATCAAAAAACCAGCTTCCATCCCTTGTTGTCTCCCTTCATTATCTTTTGTAAGATTTAATTTTGAAGAAATTTATGATTCTCTCGCTTTCGTATCATTAAATATGTATCATTTTATTTATATGAGTTTAATTGTTGAACATCAATGTAAAAAAAATTACACCGACAATCAATCATAAATCATAATATGAGTGTCATTTTAACTAGTTAGTTCAATATTTAATAATGTATCAATTTATAATTTATTAACAGATAAAAAAAATATTTATATTAACCGTACATACAAATTAAATCTTATCTATATTGTTGAAAACATAATTAAAATAAACTTTTAGAAGCCTGTATAATTAAAATGGTATAAAATTCATTGATTTCTTTCTATTTTCAATCACTAGTATTATATATGGATACACTAGAATTCTTATATTATTTCAAAACCAATTACTGATGACTTAATAATTAATTAACAAGTGTTCCCGCCTAAATTAGACCAAGGGCCTAATATAGGGCAGGCCCAATTATATTGGGTGAATAGTCCAATAAGAATGAAGACCAATCAGGATAAGAGGAAAGCAACTCGGTCAACCCAAGAGGCCAGCTCAGTACAAGAAGACAACTCGGTCGATTGGGCCAAGCCCAATTCCTTAAAGGCTAAATTAGGTCAAGCCCACTAAGAATGCTATATAATAGGGAGCCTACCTCTCATAAGGAGGATCCTCTAACAAACCCTAGACCTAGAACTACGTTAGCCTTGATTCCCTTCCATGGGGATACGTAGGAGCAGAACACCACATTCTGTCAGGCTCAATCCACAACGACCCTCCATCTTAATCGGAAATTATTGTTCTAGTCGGAACAATAAGTGTATAAATTAATTATTGAACAAATAATATGATCTCAATTTACTAGTAAAACATTAGTAATTCGATAATTAATCTATATATTTTATTAATTAATAATTAAATCATCATCCGATATAAAAATAATATAAAAAAATATGATGTCCAAGATTTTTTTCCTCATCTACAACACCAACGTCTCTTCAAGAATTCATTAGAGTTGAGCGAGAGGAAGACTTATAGTTAACATTTTGATTGAATGAAAGTATTATAAAAGAGTTTAATTTGTATACACGGTTAATATAAAAGATTTACACAAACATCCAATAATATCTTGATATATTATACAAATTGTTATGTTATTTCTCTCTTAGTTATTTAATTAAATAAAATAAAAGTATATATGCCAAAATGTCACGAAAATGGATTTGGTGCCTTTTGATTTAATGCCTTTGATATCTTTCTCTTTATCTCTCTCATCTATTATTTTCTCTATAGTGTCTTCTCTTCATTTTTTTCTATCTCCGATCTCATTTTTGCCTAAAGTCACCAAGACGTCAATCCCCAAGTCGAATTCGGTCTGAAACTCTCTAAACTGAGAGAGTGCATATTACGAACCCTCCGGGGTTAGTGTCACAGCAAAATGTACCCAGAATCAAGTCAAAGTGCGTGTATTTGTAAAAGCACAAACATTTTTATGTGTAATTCGTTGAAAATGTAATTATGTAAAGTTTTGAATTAATGCAGCGAGAGCGTTGAATGCAATCTTCAGAAAATGGGGCATGTCCGCAGACCAAACTCAATGGAATATAAGCGGTGAACTATGCAGTGGAAGAGCGATTGATTCCACCTCTACCATTGATGATAACACTTTCAACCCATTCATCAAATGCGATTGTTCCTATGACAACAAAACCACTTGCCACATTACAGCACTGTATCTCTCTCAACTTGATTTCACGATTTGTTTCATGTCACTTCTCTTAATTTTTCAGAATGAATTTGTGGTACCATATCAAAGTTGGAATCTTGCTCTAACAATAATAATACCCTTATTTTTTTGTTGGCATTTTTGTTTTTGGCAGGAAGGTTTATGCGTTGGATGTGGTTGGTGAAATCCCAGAAGAGCTATGGACTCTAACTTACCTCACCAATTTGTATGCTTTCTTCCACATTAATCTTCTAATACCCTTTGCAACAAAAATAATTGTTCAATACCCATATGATTTTTTATGGTGGATTATCATTTGCATGTTGATTTAGATGAACCATCTTTTTCTTGTAGGATTTAATTGGCATTCACTGACATAATCAACCATCATAATTCTACACAGCATTAAAAATGTTCGATTCTTCGTATCTACCTTAAGTCACGCAAAGAATGATTTGTGATTAGTTGATTGTATCAAAATTAAACATTTTCATTTCACAATGCTAAGTTTCCTCAAATTGCAAGCAGGAATATTGGCCAGAATTACTTGACAGGTTCCCTACCGGCAGCCATTGGAAATCTAACTCGTATGCAATACTTGTAAGGCCATTTTGACCGAAGTTCATATAATATACTATGTATGTAATGTTATGACACATAATTTCTAATGTTAAATCTCTTCTTTGTTAGGTCCTTTGGCATCAATGCTTTATCAGGGGAGTTTCCAAAGGAATTGGGAAATCTTACCAACTTGATAGTATTGTAAGTTATTTACTCAAACTTATTTTTGGGGGGTTATAAAGGAAGTCTAAGACCTGGTGTAGGGTAGGCTAAAGTGAAGGTCAAGCAGTCTCAGTGCGAGTTTTTATGCGAAAGTAGTTTCGAACAATTTCCCCTGGACATCGTATTGGTGTCCTCATTTTTTATCTTATGAAGGATAGGAGGAGAGAAAAATATATAAACAAGGGTGTTGGGGAATAAAAATATGGTACATGTGTTCAAATGAATTGTACTAATTGTACTAATAATAGAATTCTTTTTTAATTTTTCAAGATCAAGTAGTCCCCAATGGGATTTTGTGTCACTTAACTAAGGTTCTTGGGCGGTAATTAAAATTTCAAAGAGGTGTCAAAGTAAGCTCGACCTGAACTTGCATAGACAACCAGGGTTAGGGAGGATGGGCCAAAAAGGCCATTTATCAAATGGGCTGCTGCAGCCCACCCATTTGAAGGGCCAAATGGGCTGCCATATGGGCAAAGGCTCATTTTGACACCTCCATATTGAAGTGGCAAGATGATGATGTTGTTTTTCCACATATTCTGATATACATTATGCTGTGCATGAGAAATTATCTTGATGATACTGTTAAGATGTATTATTTGTTTAATTTGCAGGGGTTTTGGTTCAAACAACTTCTCAGGACCTCTCCCATCTGAACTTGGAAACCTGATAAAATTAGAACAACTGTAAGTTCTTCTGCAGCCTTAGCTAATATAATCTATATATATATATATATATATATATATATACATGATTATTTTGCTATGAAGTTTTTAAGTTTTGACTTTCTCCATTTCTAAAAATGAAGCTGTAAATTGTTTGGATATTCTTCCAATAGAACTTGCAATGATATTGTGGCAATCATTAATATTTTGTAAACAAACTAGAACTAGAAATAGAACATAGACAAATCAGGCTATCCTTAATTCTAGTCTCTGGAAAGAAAGTAGAGGTAGAACCGTAGAACAAACACAGAAACTGAAAAATAGTTGGACCACATTTGCAGTAGAGATATGTAAAATAAGTTTCTTCAATTTGTAGCTGAAGCTGATGTGTGCAGTAGGTTCAAGACTTGTTTTTACTTTTCAAACTCTAGATTTATTATATCCCAAATTTGAAGTTATGGCATTCTCAAAGATGTCAAATGTAGCCATTTTTTCCCGGTTATGTTAAATTAGAGTGAGCTCAAAAGAAAAGGATGAAGCATCAAAGTGTTGGGATAGGATTTAAAAATGCATTTGATCGGAGTTTTGAACATTGGAACCTGAGTCAAAACTTTGTTTATGAAGTGAAATTAGGTATTCAACACTTTACACATACAAAAAATCACACTCCTCTTTGAAAAATTAAATTTATCTCCAATTCCAAACTTATATATATTTTTGCTTTTTTACATAGATTCACATACAAATCCAATGACTCTGACGTTGGTTATTTTGTTTGGTATGTCAAAACATTTTCTACCTAGCATAAATTTTGCATGTATCAAAGATTAGGCATCAAAGTAAATTTTTGTGAGAGAAACTTACAGTGCTAGTTAAAATCTTGGAAAGTGGGAAGGCCAAATCCAAATCGCCTCCAAACCATCTTGCCTCTCAAACTTTTATATATTCAATGTTAATGAATCATTTCTCTCAGTTACAGTGGCACTCCAACATAAATTTCTATATCCGTGTATATATAGATACTACACTTTCAAGTTTGCTTAATAGCTCCATATACATAACAACAGTGGCCATGGGAAGTGCAGTATCTTGATTGCTCAAATACATGTAACAAATTATTAATTACTGCTCATACTCTATATGTTAGTTATTTAAACATTCACCATTGTGAATCATGAGTTTGTTCTGGATAATGCAAAATATTAGGTCTTTTTATTCATAATTACAATCTGTTACAAATTTATATATCCTTTTGTAACTACAAGACAATAGTAGTTTCTAAGAATATTTCCTTGCAGCTACTTTGATAGTTCAGGAATTAGGGGTCCAATTCCTCCCACATTTGCAAACCTTAAGAATCTGGCGACAGTGTAAGATATTGCTATTCTCTTGTTCCTCATGATAATAGGTTAAAAGAAAAAAACTTCAATGAAAAAAATATTTTTCTGTTCATTTCAGATGGGCTTCAGACATGGAACTCACAGGCGGTATACCAGATTTCATAGGGAGTTGGTCTAAGCTTAAATCCTTGTAAGACAATATTTACAGTCAACTTCTTTTCCCCTTGAATTGTAAATATATTAAGTCGCTGACTATAATTTGGGCGGCAAAATCAATAATAAAGAATGTGGAATTTGAAAATTTCTTTTCATGGTTACTTTCATATTATTCTGTTCCGAAAGCGTGTACTGACTGTTTTGTGCATTGCTGTATGCCTTGATAGGAGGTTTCAGGGTAATTCTTTTGAAGGCCCAATACCATCATCATTTTCCAATTTGACTTCTTTGACAGAGTTGTGAGTGCTCTCACTAGTTTCTTGTACGGGTTCCGCTGATTCATAAAAGCTAATATATCATGTGTCATATAATGTAGGAGAATAAGTAGTTTATCAAATGGAAGCTCCTCATTGGCATTTGTAAGGAATATGAAGTCTTTGACTGTCTTGTAAGACCACAACTCTACAAATGACTCACAGTTTGCCAAATAGATAGAATTCTTTACTTGTCCTTTTCTTTGCAGAAATAATGTTATAATTTGGTTATAATTGTTGCAGAGAACTGAGGAATAACAACATTTCTGCTTCAATTCCATCTTTCATTGGAGAATTTCATAACTTGACTCAGTTGTGAGTATCACCTGTTTGTATTAGACTTCAGATGCATATGAACTATCTATCAGATAAAATTTGTTTGCTAGAAAGCAACAAATTAGAGAATGTTCTGTTGATATTCCACTGCATGTCTCCAACCTTATCACTGGTTACCTATTTAAGGGATCCCTTCACTTTAAAGTACTATTGCTTTCAAAATGAATTAATGAAATATTTATAAGCTCGTGATTTCTGATCAGAGCTCACTCAGGTTCAGAATTGGCTCAGTGTAGACTTGCTAGTTTAACCATTGTTTATCTATTTTACTTTCAACGAACATCTTCATGTGGCAAAAAGATTCAAATTTTCATCTTATTTGGCATCCAGAAAAGATTGCTGATTTTTTTTTTTTTGTTTCTTTTTTTTGCAAAAAAGAAAACAATCATCTTGCCTTATAATCGTGTTCTGTCCAAAATCCAGGTAATTTCATACTTTACTGGTTCTTGCAGGGATTTGAGCTTCAACAATATCACGGGACAGATTCCTGTATCAATTTTCAATTTGAGTTCACTCTCTTACTTGTAATATTGCATTCCTTTGTAATTTTATTCATCGATTTCCTGATATGCTTTCATACATTGTTTAAAGGATGTTTTGTTTTTACCCAATTTCAGGTTCCTTGGAAATAACAAACTTAGTGGCACTCTCCCTACGCAGAAAAGTTCATCTCTTCTCAATATGTGAGTAAGTGTGGCCTATTTGAATCATGAAGGATGAAAGTGCTAATAGAGTTGATCTATGTGCACACATACGCTTGTGCATGTGTGTATACTGTATAGTCCTTTATTGCATTGTTTCAGTTTTGGTTGTCTTTTTATTACTTTTTTGATTCAAAATATTGGACTATAGAAATAGTTGCTCTTCATAATTTCCAAAATTGTTTGAATTTGAGAGAGATTATAATCAGAATCCTTTCCGACAAGTTTGAAGATTAAGCTGAACAAAAGCAGTGTCTTCACACTAAGAGGCATGGGGGTGTGTCTTTGTATGCAGCTACTTGTTGATTTGCTAGTTGCTTTATGCTAATTCTTTCTTCATCTGTCTTAATTCAATTAACGAAGCTTCGTTAAAGTACTTTAAAATAGCGGCTGTACCGGTGTTGGATATGTATCTGTATTGGGTACTTCTTGGACACCATTGGAAAAAACTGCTAGCTTGCATCTTGCAATTTTATTTTATTTTATATTTTTTTATTTTTTTGATGTTTTTTGCTACTATGTGGGAGTAATCATAGTATATGGGATAGATGCTAGTCTTCTCTTGTGTCTACAGTTAATGCTGAAAAACAAGGACTAACAACATCTAAGTAGATGCTGTTATGAGTTATCTCCACTTTTCCTCCTTGGTCTTGCAATGGCCAGACTATTTTTTTTTATGATGTCTTATAACTTTTTTTTTTAATGTTTTATGGGATAGGGTATATAACTTTTTAATATGTATTATGTTGTATCTTGCTATACTCATGTCCATACCCTAAAGTTTTGGAAAATTTCATATCCCCTAGTCGTACCTGTGTCATAATCAAGCTGCATCATATTAATATCGTTCAGTACCTATGTAGTTGTGCTTGTAAATGTAGGAGTTTGTCAACTCATGTTAATAGTCAATTTAAGCTCTTCATGCTACACTATTTTCAATTTGAAACCTTCATTTAGCATGGCTTACATGCTTGCAGAGACATATCGTACAACAATCTATCAGGGAGTCTCCCCTCTTGGGTAAACCAACAAAATTTACAACTGTAAGTAGTTTGTTTCTTTCTTATCTCTTTTGCATATCAATTTTCCTCAGTTTCAAACTTCTCTAGCATTACATTTCAACATGTTTATGAGCTACCTGTGTATCCAATTCTATATACTCACCACATTTTCTGAGATTTGTTTTATTTGAAAATTACATCAAAATTAATTTTTTATTAATATTTATTTTTCATAATTGAATAACCCAATATCCTTAATTTCTCTTATTACTAATAAGAGAAATTATTACAATTCCTCTCTCGTCACCTACTTTTCTGCATGTATGTTCTAATTAGTTCTGTTATTATCAATAATCTTGTTTACACTAATGTTTTTCAATCTTATTTCCATAATTCCTAAGAATTTGCAATTGCAACACAAAATCTCAAGCACTAAAAATTAGTAAGAATTAGGCAAAGCAAACGTAAAACTTATTTTCAACAATAATATTTATAAAATTTATTTTTTTTGAAAGAGAGGAAAGCCAATCAGAAATGAAATTCAAGTTATTATCATATGATTTCTTATGCTTCGTCATTCTTCATCATTGTTACGGTAACTTTCTTCTGCTCTTAATTCCTTGTACTAAAATAATAAAATCATTCACATCTCTTTCTTATTTTAATAGTCAACTAAACTAAATTTGTAATCATATTTTCATGTGAAATGTTAAAGAAATAGATAATAACCTGGTTGAGGTTTCGCTCTACATATTATAGATAAATTACTTAAATCTAGATCTAATTGCTTTCTTTTCTTTAATTTCTTAATGGTGAAGCTAATGTTCGATATTTTTGGGGTTTGATATGCAGCAATTTAGTTGCCAACAACTTAACAATACAAAGTTCAAGTAGCAGGTGATTTGCATGCACTTTTCTTTAATTATGATGGTTTTATTAGTTCTTTTAGAACTTTTTTTTTTTTTTTAATGTGATTTTTTATCATGGTTTGATACAAAAATAAGCACTATTATTTGAAAGCCATATGAATTTTATGGTCTAAAACATAACTTCCCTTTGCAGTGGTTTGCCAACTGGGCTCAACTGTCTCCAGAAAAATTTTCCTTGCAATCGTGGACTTGGAAGATGTAAGTTTGACTTTAAGCTTAGTTTGTCATGTGGGGCACTAAAATTCAGAAGAAAGGATAATCTCATATAACTTGTTAAAAATAAGTATAATTGATATTAATTGCAAACCAAAACCATGTTAGCCTTTGAACTCCAACAAGGCAAAATTTGAAGTCCTTTCGCCTTTAATTGAGGTCAAGCCTCTGAAAATATCATTTTGAGGTCTAATCATTATTTCATTTCAATGATCAAATAAATCTTATGCATTAGACAATTAGAGTGAAAAAGGTCTTTTTGTAACAAAAATGTTATCTGCACACCTGGTTTTGACATCAGGGTGCGACACCTGCTATTGTAGCGCTACTGTAGCGCTACTGTAGCGCTACTGTAGCACCTTTTTTTTTTTTTTTTTTTTTTTTTTTTTTTTTCCTTTCAATTTTGACTTTTTTTTTTTTTGTTTAAAAATAAAATTTAGCTTTTTTGAATACTAATATTTTTGATTAATTACGTGCAAATATCTGGTTAATTCAGTTTATTATATGGTTAATGGGTCTTTTTTTTGGGGACAAATTTCGACTTTTTTTAAAACCAAAATACGTGGTTAATCCTTTGAAAATGGTTGGTTAATTCAGTGTATTCTGTGGTTAATGGGTAACTTTGATGCTTCAACCATTTTATATGGTTAATCACGTGCAAATATTTGGTTAATTCAGTTCATTATATGGTTAATGGGTTCTCATGAAGCTTACAATCATTTTTAACAACCATGTAAATATTTGGTTAATCACATGCAAATTTCTGGTTAATTCAGTTCATTATATGGTTAATTTGTGTGGAAAATTATTGTAAGTTTCAGGATGACCCATTAACCATATAATGAATTGAATTAACCATATATTTGCACTGGATTAACCAAAAATGTTAGTATTCAAAAAAACTAATTTTTTTTTTAAAAAAAGCCAAAATTTGTGTTATAAAAAAAAAAAAAATGCTACCGTAGCACTACAGTAGCGCTACAGTACCCGGGTGTCGCACCCGGGTGTTCATATATCACTACTGTGTTGTAAAGTATGGTTCTAGCTTGGCCTATAACCCGTTATAGGCTTTTTTCTAGGACTTAGCCTGACTCTTATGAAAACATAAAAGCATATATTACAGGAAGGCCTTTGCCCTTCATGTTGGCCAACAAAATTATACTTTATTAATTTTTAACTAGGTATGAACTTTAATAAAATTATTATTTCTGTATAAATAAATACACTATACTAATATATAATTAGCAAGTTATGTAAATATTATAAATTTATAATTATATAAATAAATTTACTGGCATGATAGGCTAAATAGGCTTTTTCATAGCTGAAGCCTTAACTAGCCTAGTTTAAATAGGCTTTCCAAGAAGCTTAAACCTAATTTGTATGCTAAATAGTTCAAACATACGTAGGCCGAAAAAGGGGCTAGACCATAGCTTCTGATAGACCATCTGGCATATTCCCACCCCTTTCACAACTAATTCAGCACCCGTGAGGGCTTTGTATCCATTCAACAAAAATAAAATTTAGCACTCGTGACTACTGGTACTGGATTACAATGACTGAAGAAACTCTATCTTCCCTTTTTTATCACCTAAAAAAACTTCCAGGCTTTATCTGAAGTTAATTTTGTGAATTAAATCAGCTTTTCACTCATATTGATCGAACTCTCATGTATGATTCTATGCAGATTCTGACTTTGCAATCAAGTGTGGTGGTCCCCAAATTACTTCCGCAGATGGAACTGTGTATGAAATGGACAATGGGACACTTGGCCCTGCTACATACTTTGTTACTGATACAAATAGATGGGCCGTTAGTAATGTTGGATTATTCACTGGTAGCAACAATCCTGTATTCAAAAGTTTTGTGTCTAATCAGTTCACTGGTACTGTGAACTCAGAGCTCTTCCAAACGGCACGGCTTTCTGCTTCATCACTAAGATATCATGGCCTGGGGCTCGAAAATGGTTTTTACAACGTCACTCTCCAATTTGCTGAAACAGCTATTCTGGACACTACTACTTGGAAAAGTCTTGGGAGAAGGGTCTTTGATATTTATCTCCAGGTATTTATATCATTATCCAAACACTTAGATTCAAAATGGTGCTGCTTCATACTCATAGTTAAACAGATATTGTAATGCTGCAACTGCTTTTCTTTTGTTTTGGGTTTTGTCCTATAAAAAAAACAGATATCCAATATCTTAAAAAAAATGTTTACAATAAAAACCTTTTCGTCAGTGAGAAAAAATGCCCTCCCCAATTTAGTCTTTGAGAAATGAAAATTTTCAACTTGGTGCCTCAAAATGTCAAATGCAGGTTAAACTAGTCCCTAGTAACAACTAATGTGTTTCTAAAATTGAAAATGATTTATTTGACTGATATTTGAGATTTTAGGTACCAAATTGGGATTTTTCATTTTTCAAGAACTAAATTGGGGGGACACATTTTTTCTTTGGAACGAATTTGGGTATTTACTCGTTTAAGTCCAACCGTCTGACCTGTGGTTAGATTTAGGAGGCTCTACAACTATCAAGCCCGCATACTCCAAAATAGGAAATGTATCCGTGTCATATCCGTATCCGATACCGATACTCATCGGATACTTCCGGATACGTACCCAAGAAGTATCCCCTATCTTTTTTTATTTTCTTTTATCCGATACTCGTAGGATACTTCTGGATACGTATCCAAGAAGTATCCCTTTGGTAGAGTTGTCTCTTGATGAAACTTGACTCTTGAAGCCATGTTTTTTCTTGATGACGTTAACAGGGAAGAGGAAACTGAATCAGTTAGCATTAGACAGTAATTTAGTAAAAATGCTTTCGAATTGTTAGATATTGTATAGAGTAAGACTTGTTCTGACATAGGGAAAATAATATATCATGATATCGGTAGAAACTGTGTTTTTTGTTATAATCACAAATTTCTTTTTGTAAATTTTGATCATCATAGTTATATGAGAAATGATCAATGTCTTTTTCTTTACAAATATTCCTCATCTATATATATATATATGTGTGTGTGTGTGTGTGTGTGTGTGTGTGTGCGCGTGTGTGTGTGTGTGTTTCTATAAATTTTCTTAACGTATCCAAGCCGTATCGTATCCTAAATTGCAAAAAATTGCCCGTATCCCCGTATTCGTGTCGTATCGCACCCGTATCGTAGTAAGCATCCGGGCTTCATAGCTCTACAATGAAAGAATGTAGCAGTTTACCATTTTAAAAGCTAATCCTTATTTTTGTCATCAAATATCCAACACAAAATTACCTAAGTTATAAATTTTATTTCCCCATCATATTCTATTATTATGATAGTTAGAATTATTACTGGTTTTAATTATTTGACTAATTAAATTTAAATGTAATGTGACTGCTAATTTTCGTAATATCAGAATCCAACATCATATACTACCAAGTGGTCCTAGAAATAGGGTGTCTTTGAAACATCTTTTATTTCTTTTCTTTTTTGGATATTCCAGGGGACTCGTGTTTTGAAGGATTTTGACATACAAAAAGAAGCCGGGGGAGTCTCTTATACAGCTGTCCGAAAGGAATTTAGGGTTCAAGTGTCAGAAAACTATCTTGAGATCCATCTCTTTTGGGCTGGAAAAGGGACTTGCTGTATACCAGCTCAAGGTACTTATGGGCCCTTGATTCAAGCCATCAGTGCTATCCCAGGTAAAACATGGAAAAAAAAATTTAGGCAATTCAGATGTTTAAGCACTAACTTTTCAGTTTTCACAATGCATAAGTTGCTTTTGTTAGAAAATAAAATAAAATTTGTATATTTGATAATTCTGCTTGTATTGTATAGATTTCAATCCTACTGTTAGTAACAAACCTCCAAGCAGTAAAAAGAACAGAGCTGGTCTAATTGCGGGAATAGTCGTTGGTGTTGGAGTTGTAATCTCTCTGTCTGTTTTTGCCATTTTTTGTATCATTCGGAGAAGAAAGCACCACGATAATGATGAAGGTAAATAAATTGTGCAAATATATTTTACAGTATGATTATCTGACTATTTAAATGGTTTTCCTGCATATTCATAAATATCTTTCTAGATTATAAGCAGTACCTCTATTGTGTATTGAGATATTTTAAGACCAAGTGGGACACACCTTATTCATGTTTTTATACACCTGCAGGACAAATTTTCATTTTCAGTATAATATACTCTATGTTTAGGTTATTGTATCTTTGCATAACCAGATGATAGAGGAAGAAATGGATTGTACTTCATAAAAGTCCAACATTATAGACAATATATATGCATGTTTGCTATTTGAATCTAAAACATCCAGAATGATATTTAGAATGCAAGTTTTTCAACTTGAATAAGTAGAAAATGAGGCATCATCCCAGCTTCAAGACTATCAGTTTCTGCTCATCCAAACTTAATCTGTTCATGTTTTAATTTTGCAGAACTTTTAGGTATTGATACAAAGCCATACACTTTCAGCTATTCTGAGTTAAAGAATGCTACAAATGACTTTAACCCTGACAACAAGCTTGGAGAGGGAGGTTTTGGACCTGTTTATAAGGTGAATTTTCTGTCCCCAAATTAGAGATAACGGTTATATGCTACTCTGTAAAAGGTTATCATTGTCAATACTGATTCAAGTAATGCTAATGGCAACCAGTAGCTGTATTTGGTTGACGAAAATGATAAAGATTATTTTCTAATATTCAACATTTGAACCTAATATCAGAACTAAATCCTTTCTTTAAGAGAATGACATTTTTCCTTTTTGTCCTTGTAGGGGACACTTAATGATGGGAGAGTTGTTGCTGTGAAACAACTGTCTGTAGGATCTCATCAAGGGAAGAGCCAGTTCATAACTGAGATTGCTACTATATCTGCTGTGCAACATCGTAATCTTGTCAAACTATATGGATGTTGCATTGAAGGGAGTAAAAGACTTCTAGTGTACGAGTATCTAGAAAATAAGAGTCTTGATCAAGCATTATTTGGTACGAGAAAATGATATTCTTTCTTCTTTGTGTCTCTGTGTGTGTATGAATGCTTAATTCATTTCTCTCATTTATAATTATAGTTAAATGTGGCTTGTTTTGGCAGAAAATTGTTTAACCCTAAATTGGTCCACACGCTATGATATCTGCTTGGGTGTAGCAAGAGGTTTAACTTATCTACATGAAGAGTCACGGCTCCGTATTGTACACCGTGATGTGAAGGCTAGTAATATTCTCCTTGATTATGAGCTTGTCCCGAAAATATCTGATTTTGGGTTGGCCAAATTATATGATGATAAAATGACCCATATAAGCACCCGCGTGGCTGGCACAATGTAAGTCATTAACATTTGATCATCTTGTATATGTCTCATGATTTTATCTATATTTTATTTGTTAGTGGTTTGGTTGCATATTTTTGTTTTAATTAATACTAAACTGTCAATATACTGAATTTTCTGACAATGAAGTGGATATCTTGCACCGGAGTATGCTATGCGTGGACACCTTACAGAGAAAGCAGATGTGTTTTCTTTTGGTGTTGTGGCTTTAGAGTTAGTAAGTGGGAGGCTGAATTGTGATTCAAGTTTGGAGGCAGACAAGGTGTATCTTCTTGAATGGGTATGAATGCTACTCTGCTTCCTATGCATGTTATTTTCCAAAAATCTGAGAAAATAGGTCGATGATAATATCCCTAGCATTTATCTTAACTATAGCAGTATTATATATCTAGAGGGTGAGCCACGGCACAACGGTATGGTTACTGCCTTGTGACCTGGAGGTCATGGGTTCAAATCCTAAAAACAGCCATTCCGCTTGCAGGGTGAGGCTGCATACATCTACCTTCCCCAGACCCTACTAGATGGGAACCTTGTACATTGGGCCACCCTTTTTCTATTGCAGTATTATATATGTAGAACTAGAATCCAAAACTCAAACACTTTCACCTAATGGGGAAAAGAAAAGACATTTAGTCTATAGAAAAGTTCCTAAAACACGTGCTTCATCAAGAAGTGCTTGCTTCGGTGAGATCTCTTTGTTCTCATGGCTGATCAGATTTCTCATAAAATGTTCTCTCTGGGGTAATTATGTACAAATTGGGATGTATATATAGCATGGTCTCTCCCTTATCAATGTGAGATTATTTGAAAAAGTATGTTTTCATTTATGGGAAGATTTGTTATGGGGAGAACAACTAGTTCTTTATCTTTTTTGCTTTTTAATATTCGAAGGATAACTTTGCTAGCATATGAAACTTATTTTCTTCTGAATATTGTTGGGAAGTGGAGATTATTTTATGGTATTTTCTCTTTTTGGGACTTGATCTTATTGGTCTTTTTTTTGTTGTTGTTGTTTCTTAGGCTTGGCAACTTCATGAAAACAACCGCATAACTGATCTGGTAGATCCTAGACTATCAAAATTCAACGAGGAAGAAGTAAAACGAGTTGTGGGAATTGCACTTTTGTGCACTCAGACATCACCAACATTGCGGCCATCGATGTCACGTGTGGTGGCAATGCTTTCAGGAGATATTGAAGTGAGCACCGTAACTTCAAGGCCTGGATACCTGACTGACTGGAAATTTAATGATGTGACCAGCATGATGACTGATGGTACAATGAAAGGATCAGATACAAGTTTCAACATATCATCAGCAGGTACCAGCATAGTTGGTGGTGCAGACCATTCACCAAAAGATGCTTCTAGACCCATCCTTCATGAGGGTAGGTAAGAATTGGTGTTTTCTTTAGGGTTCTTGATCAGGTCTACTTCAATGAGAATGGCATTGTGCTCCTAAAATTTTGTTTCCATTTTTCCTTTACTTTTTCATCTTCTTTAGACCTTGATGTATGGCACATGCTAGCTTGATTTGTAATGTAAATGAGTTTTTATTATTTGTACAACTATTTTAACCATCAACTACACATAAATATATATATGAATATACTTGTTTATATATTTTTTTTTCTTTCATCTCAACTTGTTTTCTCTGCCTAAAAGCTATGGTCGTAACATACAATGTCAAAGACTGTCAAGCAAATGTTCAAATGTTCATTGAACATTTTCCCTTAAATAATGTGTACTGTAACATTGGTGTAGACTCCAAGCATGTCAAGTCATCATCGTAGGGCTCTCAGGTCAGATAGATATGACCAACTTTGAAATGTAATTACAAACTTTTCTGTCTCCATTGATAAGTTTCTTTGCAAGTAGTTGCAGATATTTGCATCATGTTTCACGCTGCTCTCCTGTGTAAAGGTGAATCATCCCAAAAAAAAAAATTGACGGTTGTTGATAAAAGCAGAAAAAATTTAAAATGACTAAAGTAAAACATTCATTCCTTTAAAAGTTAATTTATCAGGAGTTTCACTAGAAAGTAAAATAGTGTCATTTCATATGACACTAGTAGCAACTAGCAAGAAGGAAAGGAGTTATGTATTTGTTCCTTAATTTTTTATTTTTTTTAAATATATCATAGGCTTATAGACTCGTACATGAAAGTTGGTTCTCTTTGCTAACCGAAGTCTTCCTTCGTGCCAACTAAACTACAAAGTCTTCATCAATAAATATCTCCTTAAAGCATGGATCATGTTTCATTTCTAGGACAAAATATTCAGTGCTAGCTGACAAAGTTGTCATATCTTTAACAAAGGCAAAACTCGTGTCTAACCAATCTAAGCAACTCCAAATGATAGGATTCCCACCACACATCATCTTCTTCAGAATTACAACAATCAAACCAAAAAAAATATGGACATCAATTGGAGGGTACATGGTAGTATTTCCCTTTACACATGCACCTGTAAACTACTGGGCAAGATTCTGCAATCAAGCACTTGTAGCTCACTATCACCCTCTTGCAAGGAAAGCATGATCCACATGAATGAGAACAATCTGGTAAGGTAGAGCCAGTTGGGTTGAGTTCCATTCCAAATTCTTCCTTTGCTCCTTCCTACAAATTACCACAACCATTAATTACCAAGTGCCTCAAGGTTAACTAATCTCCTTTTAAACAACAGAAAGATGAGATCAAATGCCATAAAGAAATGAAACAACTGGAAAGAAACCTCTTTAATTGCAACTTTCTCTTCTTGCAAGTTGATCAACTTAGCTGGAAAATGGAAAACAAGAAAGCACATATAAGTACTCTGCACTAAAAGCAATGTTTGCAGTAACATTGTCACAATCAAGTAGTACATATTTTCAGGAGACATTTCATTCCTTGAATATTGTATATTCCCACATGAAATCTTCAATTTCAAACCTCATTGAGAGTGTATTGAGGAGGATGGGTTACAATGCATATATATCCAAATTTAGTTGCTTGTTATACTTAGACTACCAAAATTCAAGTTTATATAGTATATGAAATTGAATTGAATATACTGAAGTGTCATTAAGTTTTTCTTACATTATCACTCACTCAGACAATATTTACATATGCATGAAGTTGTGGAAAACAAATAGTGAAGTAGATATCACTTACCATGATTGTGGATCAACCCAAGGCTCCAACCAATAGAAAGTAGCATGAAGAAAATCACCAGTAAGAAAATTTTGTGGGCAGCAAGGGAGAAAGTGCTCATATTTGCAGAAACTACACTGAATCAAGTAACTTGGGATCAATTTTCTTTAGTAGTGAGCAAAAAGCAAGGATTATATATATGAAGATGCAAATGGGTCCTTTTAAATGTGCAATGAGGTACATCTGCTGCATTTCACATGATCCACGGCCTTCTTTTGAAGGTATCACAAGTTCTAGTGAGTCGGTAAAATTAAACTATATAATTATTTAAATTGTCTTTAACCCAGCAAACTAAAATGATTGGCAGTCTAACAGATGATTTCACACATAAATAAATTTAGTGCTGGGAATTTTCTTCTTTATAATTTTAATGCTAGAAATTATTTAAAATAAAATAAAATCAGTATATGTTCGTATCCAGTTTAGGTATATACATTTGTTTTGGTCACTGAGATATTCTTATATTTTCTTTGCTAGTTACAATGTTTTCGGTAACACCTCAACGGATCCCGATTCCCTGCATTTGGGAATCTCTAAATCCCCCTGCAATTAGGTAAAATTCTATCAAGAAAGAGTTTGAAATCAAATTTGTTAAGTACAATAAAAACAAAAACACCCTTAAAATTTGTCTAAATGCAGAAACTTCAGGAAAAATTAAATTTAGAGAATCAAAATTCCACCTCAACCGCCACTTGTCCTCCTAAACATAAAATTTCAACGTATATCTGATATAAGCAGAGAAATGACAGTAATATATATTTTTCTAACATTCTTTTCAGCATATTTTTTATCATTGGATAAATTTCATGTGAAATATACTAAATAGGTCCATTTTCTATTTAGTGGCTTTGCATAAACTCCGTGATAAAGAGAATGTTGGGGGGGAAATGTTATAACATTGCTCTAATATTTATGAAATAAAATGACTTTTAAACTACTTCTGGGAATATAATGTGATTGTTACTAGTAATGAAGTACGAAGGACGAAGGCACTTGATGCCCAGTGAACTTGAAGAGAGTAAATGAAGGCATACAGTAAATCAAGTGCGAACAGATACCGAACGTGAAAGCAATTCAAGAGGGTATCTGACATAAACTTGGAGATCATGCTTTTGGAATAAATGAACTGCTTTTCAGTTCAGTTCTCATGAGTTTTCATTGGATAATATTTGTCTCTTCTGAATCTCTTAATTAGCTTTATATTTTTGGAAATTCTTATGTACTCACTCACATAATACTATATTTAGTCTACTACAAATATAACACAAGGATAGTATAATTGTAGGCATATAAAAGTAATTAAGTAATTAGTATCTTTTTTTTTTTTGGAAAAAAAGTACTCCCTCTGGTCCTATATATAAGAGGCAAAACCCTAAAACACATAGACCAAGGAAATGTATTGAAATAAGTATTAATGTTCATATAAATTTACAAATTTAACCCTTCAATAATTAATGAACAAACCTACTTGTAAAACTAAAAAACATTTAACCAAGGATTATTTAGATGCTTCATAACGTGCGTGCTGTAGTAAAACTTCATTTATACAAGTAAGGAAGGACGATTCTCCCTTGATTTTATACTCAGAGTGTGAACAGACATCAAAGATTAAAAAAAAATCAATATTATATAAAAGAGCATAAGAATTTCTCTTATGTTTATATGCCTTTTAACTCCAAGTGTCATGAGAAAATGGAAATAGCTGCTGAGTGACGATGTAAAACTGAAAGTCTCCTCTTCACAAGTACCCATTTCTTCTGTTTTAAATTATGGGGGCTTGATCTTCCCTCCTTTCGTAGTAGCAGTCTAACAGATATAAGAAATTGTGAAACAGAGTGAGAAAGAGTAATACACTAATACCATGTCCAAAGTCCAAAGTCAAGAGTCCAATGGTTAAAAAGCCCAATAACCAAATTTGATCAACCACATCTTAAAGTTTTTTTTTGGTTTCGCGTGGTATCTTCATTCTTCTAATCCGATAATCTCTCGGGTATAATCAGACACTTAAGCAAAGATTCCTTTCAATTGTATTTTTTCCATACACATGAATCTAGAGATCAAACACAGGACCTCATGCTTAAGGGACCTAAGTCTCTTCCACTTGGACAAACACATTAATCATCTTAAAGTGGTTTGATCTGAGGTTTGAATTTACAATTTTTAAAATGGGAATCACATTCTTAATATTGCTATCTATCATCAAGAATGTTACTATTGTGTATTTCAAAAAATATTTTTAGTTAATATTTGTAACTAAGTCTATCGTGTAAATATTTATTAGAATTTCCAAAAAAATATAAGAATCTACTTGAATTTCCCTAGTAAAGTTCACAACCACAAATGTATGATTTTACTTAAAATAAGCTTAATGAAAACTTAACAAAACCCTAAGGAAGATATGTGTATAGGGATTCAATTGCAATTTTTATAATTTTAAGGATTCAATAAAAAAAACTTTTAAATTTCTGAATTTTTTCAAAAAAGTTTGGAAAAAAAAGAGTAATTAAATGAAAGAAAAAACACATTTTAAAACGTTTCCCAATAGAAACAAGGGCTCATATACTTTCAGAGTTGACAAAGCAATTGAAACTTAATCCAACACCTGGCAATAAGATATTCATTTTGAAGCCATTCTTTGACAAAGCAAATTATTTGATTTATTATCTTATAAAATAGTGAAAAGGCTTCACACATAATAGCCAAATATTATAGATTTAGTGGATTGAAAACTATCAGAAGATAGAACAGATCAAAGGGAACTTCAACAACCACCCTCAAATTGAAAAAGAATTACAATTTTATTCCATGAATTTATCTTAGTATTCTCAAACTACACAAAAAGCAGAACAGTACATTCTGCACCTCCAACCCAGTAACACAAAGCAACCCTCATTCACAAATACCAAATTCAAAAAATAAGAACCCATTTAATTTGCAGCATCAATCAAATTAACCATTTATTTCTAACTACACAAGATGATCCTTGTGAGAACAAGAGACAAGCAAGCCATTGAGAAGAAAAACAAAGACACAAAATCCCTTGAAGACCATTTCCTAACACCACCACCCTCTTTCCCTTCAACCACCCTCAAACTCTTAGCCCTTCTCAAAGCATCAACTTCCTTCAACAAATCAAACTCCAACCCTTTCTTCTTCAGTTCCTCCACACACTTCCCCAACAACCCTTTATCCTCCTTCTCCCTCTGAAGCATCTTCTCCATGTGACCTTCCACGTCGCCCTTGTACCTCACTGCCCAAACGATCCCCAGAGAGAACAACAGAGAGCAGAGTGATGGGACCCACGACCTGTGGCAAGAAGAGGAAGATGATGATGATGAGAAGGAAGAGTTGAAGAGGAGCATGAGGGTGGTGGAGTGGAAGAGGAAGAAGAATATGTAGAGCAATGTAATCTCTTTGCGGATTGAGTCGATCTGGGTCTCTTTGAGGGCGATGCGGCCATGGATGAGTTCTTGTTCCTTGAGCCATTGCTTCAGGAGAAGCTTGTGAGTGGGTGTTTCTGCGATTTGGTGAAGTGGGTGCATGTGTTTCCACTCCATTATCGATGTTCTTGTTGTGATCTGGTGCTCGCTTTCGGCCATCGATGATGTGAAAGAAACAGAGAGATTGTGGAGATTGTGAACGTTTTAGGTGAAGAGAATAGTTAGTGTTATAATGAAAGGGTGGTGTTGTGGGTTTTTTGAATATTTGCAACGGTCGAATTTGGTGAATTTCCTGGAATACCCCTTACTCTGTACTTTTATCGTGTTCGATTGAGGAGCGTTGCCGTCAACAAACATTACCTCTTTAACGGCTACGGGGAAGGAGAATCTAAATGACGGTGGTCTTTCCAGGGTTGGTGATTATTTTATGTTTGTTTGTTTTTTTTTTTTTATTATTATTGAAAGGAAGTGATTATTTTATGTTAAGACTTGAGAGAATAAATAAAAAATAATTATCAATTATTTTAGAATTTAATTTTGATATATTAGCAGTATAAAAGTTTTTATACAGTTAATTATGTATAAATCATTCTATGCGTAGTAGTAAAAAAATCATTTTATGCGTAATTTCTAAACTAGTTAATTTAAAAAATTAAACTAATTAAATTCATTATTTTATTGAGTGATTACTTTTGTGGTCATAATAGGATAGTAGGATACATCTCCGTTTAAGAGGCATATTTTTTTTATTTCCTAATTAATGATTTGATGAAAATATACATAAAAAAAGAAGAAAAAGAGAAAAAATTAAAAGGAGCGAAAATATGTTTATTAATATTTTTTTAACATATTTTCAATCCATTAAATTTATATATGAGTTAGGATCTATTAACACCAGGTATATTTTTTTAACTTACACCAAATCTGGATCATTGAATTTAGTTAATCTGATGGTTCATAATATTTCAAAAAATTAAATAAAAATAAAGTAAAGACAGTCACGTGAGTGCATTTACACCCACTGAATCTGTATCTTTCCTCTTTGAATCCCCCTGGTACGAATTTGAAGTCCCCCTCTCTCAATATCAAACATTCAAAACTCTCCTCAAAAATCAAACTTCTGCTATTTTTCACTTCCAAATCAAAAACATTGTTATAACATTGTTAATATTAGAGCCAAAAAGGTACAAAGAATTCTCCAAAATGCATCGGACCCCATAATTCCTGTGTTCCACAATTTATTATCTCATCGGCCTGAAGTTCTCAGTTTGGTTGTCAAGGACCATCCAACAAACCCAATTACTTTTACATCAACTTCGACAAAAATTGAAGACAAGGCCAAGTAATTTCTTCCTTTCATGATCAGCAACTTCTGAACCTCCAGGACTTGTGCAGGATTTTAGTCTTTTTTGCATGAATACTCCATGAAACGTTCAACACTCGAATGCAGAACGATTGGGTGAAAAATGTAGAAATTTGATTTTTGAATGATCCAGAAAGGGGGCTTTCAAATTGGTACGATGGCATTGGGCACCTATGTTGTGCGACGATTTCGACCTGTTTGGGCAATGACAACATCTCTGTGCAGTGGTGGCTCCGGCAACTGTGGGCGGCGTCAGCAACTGTTGAATGGCGGCTCTGTTGAAGAAAGACCAGATGCCTACCCTACCAGAGATTTTTTTTTGTGGGGGGGGGGGGGGGGTGTGGATGACTTGAGGAAAGGAAGGGGAAAAAGAAAAGGGCACGTGACAAATTTTAATTTTTTAAAAAAGAATAATTGGATTAATCTGAACCATTAGATTAACTAATTTGAATGATCTAGATTTGGCGTAAGTCAAAAGACTTACACCTGGTGTATCATTAAAAATTAAGACATCATTAGATTAACTAATTTTAAGTCATGTTATTAAAAAAAAAAAAAGTAAATTTGTATCATTAGCAAATTATTCTTCTATCAAATTTTAGTTAATAATCTAACTTATAATTTTAATAAAATTCAAGATAGTTTGAATCTTTCTTCATTAAATACATTATATTTTTTCTCTACATATTTATGTTACTTTTAATAATTCTCTCTTTCAATAAAGATGGTAAGTTTAAGCCGTTGGATCAAACTAAAATCAATGGTTGAAAATTGGTGTAAGAGAAAAGATTGACACCTGGTGTCAATGGATCCTGACTCATATATATATATTATATATATATATATATATATAAAATTTAAATAATATACACTGGCAGTATAAAGTTTTTTTTACACAATCAACCAATCAAAAATTTAGACATCATTAAAAACGTTTGATTCTTATCCTAACTTTCTTAAAAGTCAACCATGTCATGATTTTTGATTAGTTGAAAGTATAAGAAACTTTATACTAATAATGCATAACAATTAAACTCTATATTATATTGTTTCTCTAGGCTCTCTATATTATACCGTTAAAAAATAATGATTATTTAGATTTGACATAACTCAAATTGGTTTCAAATAATTTTCAATAAAATGAATGAGTAATAATAAATACAATATGATAATTTTTTCAATTAAAATTTGGGTTTTTTTTAATTATCTAACATTCTATATCTTCCCATTAGATGATGTCATATATTTTAAAAATTAAAAATGTAATTGATGTCAAAGCAATTATATAAACTCACAATTAATCCATAACTATTCATAATGACAATAATAGGTTTTAGTGTACATAAAATTTTCCCAATTTTACCTTTCACTTCTGAGTTCAGCATTAAACCGTTAGCACAATAAGTAACTGCATAAGATTATGAAACTACATAAATTTTTCAATACAACTAATCAAACATATACGTCTTACTCAAATCACCCAAGATAGTAAATTAAACACTCAAAAAAATGCACACAACAAAAGAAATTAAAAAAATGCTCCCCCAAATAAATAAATAAATAAGGAGGCCTTAAGGGTGTTTATCAATCGATTTGAATCGATTTGGAGCCAAAAAGTCATCTGATCTAAAAATAAAAACCAAGTTGCGGTTCGATTTAAATTGGATTCATTTTAATACCAAATTTGGACCAATACAACCTGACTAAAAGCGGTTTGGATTGGATTGAATTATTCAGTTATTATCTACACAATAATTAAATGGTAAGTCAAAATAACATTAACAAATATAATATATAATATGCAAAAATTTAAAACATCACAAATTAATTAAGATGTATCAATTTTATGTTTGGAACATTAAAACTGGTAGAAAACTACTTCACATCAAACTAATAAGTATTATTATAGAAAAAATTAACAAATAAAAAAGCAAAAATGTAAAAAAATAATAATATAGAAAACATATTTTAAAATTTCCAAAAACCAATCCTAACCAATCAATTTTTTTTAAAAAAAAAAGGTAAAAGGAAATCTGATAAATATCGTTTTTGTTCTGTTTTCGATTTGTTTGATATATTTTTGGTTTATTCTTTGGATTGATTTGAATACGAACACCTATAAGAGACCCTGAGTAGCTTATTTTCACGTAATTGCTCAAAGTTGCTGGCCATGTTGTTGTTTATGCTTTCATGGTTTGGTTGCGGTATTTGGGCCAATCGAATGTAGTTGGCTCATTTTTCTTCATTGTTGTTGTAAAATTCATGCCTGACACCAT